>JBBPBX010021825.1:21922-42000 GCA_038048925.1 Garcialebias charrua | reverse complement strand
TTGGATAGTTAGTTATGGAATAATCATAGGATTTCAGTTAGACTATTTAGGATAAAACAGAGCAAATTTGATAACTATAGCATAGGAAATGTGAAGTTTTGTGTCATTTTTAATGTCAAAAGATACTGGGCTAGCTAAAACCAGATGTTAAAACTTTATGTAGCTCTATGGAGTCGTATTGATTGCAATGATTATAGAGGATTTGTTAATGAAGATCAAAGGGCACTACAATCAACAGTAATACAGAAATACTGGATTCATTAAATGTAAAAACTTTTAATGTACTCTTGTGTTGGAAGGACTTTTTTTTTTAGCACAAAATGCTTCGACACGATTGGATTGGGTTGAACTTCAAAAATCAAGAAGGAAACACTTTGCCTCCAATGTTGAGCTTTTGTCTTTTCTAATCATGGACCCAAAGGGTCGCGCCATTAACATTTATAACTGCTGTGTTTACTACAAGCGCTGTGATTGATTGGTCGACGTCACGTATCTTTGTAGCGAGCTCCGCCTCACTCAAGTACGAGAGCTGGTGACGCGCTACGTCGACCCGCCTATTTTTGTCGTCATTTCCAGGTGCACTTTGGGTGACAAGCAGTTCACACTCACAGGACAAACAGAGATTTCACTGAGAGTTTAAAAACTCATTTGAAGCCATCTAAACTGTCAACCACATAAATATGTCTCTGACAAGAACGTGGTTCGAGCGCTTATCACGGACACACTAGAAACTAACTCTAAAAGGTTGTTTTTAGTTTAAATACTTAATAGAAAAATCAGTCTCCTCATGATAACATTAAGACTTGAAGCTGTCCCCTGTTGGTTAAAATACGTTAACAGATGAATTTTCTCAAAAAACATCATAAAAAGTCAGCATTTTTATGGTGAATTACCAGCTCTAGAATTGTTCTGTACACAAACAATAACTCCTGTTTATTTTAAATATATTTTTTTTAGAATAACAGAGGTACAGACAAACATTTTTGCTTATTTTAAATACAAAATAATTTAAAATAACAAACAAAAGTACACTTCTCACTCCAGATACATTCTCTTGGAGCAAAATTAAACAGGATCTGCTAAATTTTAGTGTTAACAGTGCATTTATTTGAAATCTTTAAATAGGTGGTTGGGTGAAAGACAGAAAAATTAAGCGAGGTTTAATAGTAATTGTTTTAAAAGATAAGTCTATTAAGTTAATACGGCCACAAAGGCTTTAACTTAAAACATTTTTCATTGAAGGTAAAACCTAAAATAAATAAAAGGTTCTGAATGAATAAAAGGCTTGTTTATAGATTACAAGGATAAAACCAGAAAGCTGTTTTAGTGAAGTAACTCAACGCTAAGAAAACATTTATTTGCATACACTATAATAAATACCATCTTATTGATTCAAACAAAATCAAAACAAAACGGTGTCAGAAAAAGAAGAAGTGGATAAGGATTCTAGTCTGAGGGGTCTGGTCACAGATTCAGACCCAAAGTCGGGTCCTCCTGAATCAGCTCCCGAATCAAATCCTGAATCGGACAAAGAGTCTGATGCAGAGTCAGATGCAGAGTCAGATACAGGGCCAGTGGACCCAGATCCTCAAGGCCTGGATCAAAAGCCTGGAAAACATAAGCCTGACTGTATTGATGAGGTTTTAGGGCAGCTTGCAAAAATGTTCACAGATTATGGTAAAAAGGTGCCTGAAATGACTCCACTAACATTAAACGCTGAGCTGTCAACAATGGCAAACAGTGGCTCAAAAAAGGAAGCAAAAAAGGTCAGTATGGAACATTTAGCAAAGCTGGCCCTGTTACTAAAGGCCAGGTTGGACCAGGAAGTCAGAGTAAATTCAGGTCTAGAGCATGATCTGAAGTGTGAACAAAGAGCGCACAAGGCGGATAAGTCAGCATTCAATGTTGACTTACAACTAGCTTGAATTGAAGCTGAAAAGCTGCAGGTGGAGGTTCTGTCACTAAAACAGTCTCAGATGGACGGTGCAGATCAACTGGTTTACAAACAAAAACAGGCTGAGGTGGAACGTTTGAATCAACATTTACAGGAGGTAAATGAGTCACGTGAGGTAATCCTGAAAAGCTAAAAACATACTATAGAGTTATACGAGGAGTCAGTATGTGAAAATCTCAGGACTCGGGCACAACATGAGGCGGTCATTCTTGAAAAAGATTAACTCTACAGTCGGTGTTGTGAATTACAACGCAAGTGTACAGACAACCGCGCAGAGTTAAAAGAGTGCAGGGAGAAGCTGGCCGCAACTGAATACAAATTAATCAACAGAAAGAAAAAATGTCTGGCATTAATTAAAGGTCAGTCTCCAGATCCGCCTAGAACACCAACACCACCGCCTATAACATCAACTCCATCGCCTAATCCACCACGCCGTCCCTTAGGGCCTCTAAAACCAACAAACCCACCGGATACGCCGGTGGGTGGATCTGATAATAACCCACAAACTCCTCTTTCAATGGCTGAACTACGGAATATGGCTAAAAGCATTCAAACCTTCGCTCCAGGCCCGTTGGGCTCACATGAAACCAAGATCTATCTCGATGACCTTGATTTTCAGCTTCAACGCTTCCCAGAAGCTACAGTTGATGATAAAATCTGTCTGGTAAGGTTGACCTCGGACAGGACAGTGCATGCTTTCATGAAGCGTCAACGGGACGCCGTGATGAAAGACTACAGTCTTTTATGTGCTGCGCTGATAAAGGAGTATACTCCTTGCACGGGGCCCGATGGCATCATAGCGGCGGCTGACGTCAAGCAAGGTAGGAATGAGCACCCAAGGTCATATTATGACCGAATATTCCGTGCCTATTTCGGTGACAGATGCGAGCCAGAGATGGAGGAAGAGGTAGGGTTTAAATATATCTTCAGCAAAAATCTTTGCCCTGACATAAGAGAGAAAGTACATGTCAGCGCAAACTACAAACGGAGGTCCATCGAAGAAATAAGAGAGTGCGCGATAGATGTTTTTACAGGTCGCACACCAAACAAAACACCCTTTGAGGTGTGTCCTGGTGAAATGGTCAAATCCAACTCACTAGAGCTGGAAGGGGCGCGGAAACCGACACCCTATCCTACAAAGGGTGAGAAAAAACAGAATTTTCGACCTAACAGACCACGTAGTGAAGGTGCCCGCTGGAACTATGACCCGCAGTGGCTCAGACAAGACCCAGAGTTCGGAAAACGATTTCAAAAGGGGGGCGCACGTCCTAAAGATAAGAAAGATGGTCACAAAAGTAAACCATATCACAAAGGGGGGTCCCAACAGGAACCCCCAGGTCAAGGACAAGCCCCTCCTGCCCCTCGAATGGAACAGTCCGAGACAGGCAAAAAAATCGCAAAAGGTCCAGAAGAAAGGCCATAATTCTCTGTCCCCAGAGGACATGGAGAAAATACGTCGGTTGTTAAAAGAGTTGGATAATACAAGCAATGATAACAAACCTGGAGTGATGTCTAGCACTATCATTGATAGTAAGTCAGAGCACGCAAATCATGACAGTCAACAAGACACTGATGGTCAGAATGCTGACAATCAGGATAATGACAGTCCAAACATTGACAGTCCAGAGTGTGTCAGTCAACAAGACGTTGACAGTGACCATGACATTATTGTCACAGACTCTAACAGCCCCTCATCAAACAAGGGGGGGGGAACTCAATCATCGACGACAGTGACCCGCCAAAAACTGAAAACTCAGGCATGTTGGTGACTGCACTGACGGTTCAGATGAAGAAAGATTACACAGTCAGAGGTCAACGTAAACAGAATGATTGGCCGAAACCTTTAAGGTTTCTGTGTGACTTTGAAAAAAGGGGGGAGGCTATGAAAGCTTACCTGCCAATCACACTGGAAGGGGTCCTCACGCATGAAACACTCCTGGATGGCGGAGCCGACATTACCATTATGTCAGCCAAACTGTTCGAGGAACTACGGACCGCTGCTATCGGTGTTCACAGGCAAATACCCCTTGTAAAAAGTGCTATAGAACTGCAGGGTCTCGCAGAGACGAGAACAACCCTAACATCTATAGATATGGGTCACATGCAGATTGGCAAAATGACATTATACCACCCGGTACATGTGTCTACACTGGATTCATTCCCATTTCTAGTTGGCCAAGACTTTATAAACCGCTTTGATGCAATTATAGATTATGGCCGACAGAAAATGTGGAGCACAGTGAGAAAGCCTCTGCCAATAAAAGTGCCTCCTAGTTGTGATACAGACTGCCTAACCGCAGGTACCGCAAAGGACACACGGGACACCTCATCTGAGGACAAGAGCCCGGTAAGTGAACCTACAAAAACAGGTGAGGCAGAAGAGGCCCAACAAGAAAGCCTCCTCTGCGAGCTGAAACAATCAGCACTCACTGAACACTACCTACAACAGGTAGTAAAAGGTGTCGAGATCCAGGGATCCCACACCGAAGATGCTGTACTGTCTCCTTGGACAGATAATTCAGCAATCAGCCAAGCTCTTTATGAAACCTTGGTTAAAAAACAAATGGGTCTAGAACTAACGAAGAAAGCTTTACGCTTTCATCTCGATCCCAACAGTGAGCGGGTAATGACCGCAAATGGAGTCATTCGCCTGAACATGAACTGGAACAGACGAGAACTGGTCCACCCGTTCCTCGTGGTCCAAAACTTACCACATGCATCCTATATAGGCTCTGACATTTTGGTAAGATTGGGTGTCCGAGTGGACACCGTCAACAATGTACTGTGGTCGCTGGAAACAGACAAAATGGATTCTCCTGTGCTAAGCACAGAAAATCTCAAAGCTGGACAGACCATACCAGAAGTCTGCGAGGTTGCTTGCAACCAATCCATCACAGTACTACCTCAGGCAATGAACCAGATGGTGGAAGTTCACATCATAGCTAATCAAGCTATTAGCCAAAAGCAGGCATACTTTCAACTATCTCCTAAGTTTTACAACTTAGGACTGTCCATTGAGGCCACGAGACAAGTGAGCCTCGACTGCAGAACCACATCTGTTGCTGTGTGTAACACAGGCACGGAAGCGGTACTGATCAAGAAATACACAAAAATAGGATGGTTGATCTCCACTGATTTCCATGATTTTGAGCTGAGCATTACATTTCTGGGAGGACTCCCAGAATACCTGATCCCACATGAATACACGGGGCAAGTCTTGTTCACAAAGCCAAAACAGGCCATAGCTCTCGTCTCAGTCAATGAGGTCGACCAAGACACAGTCTATGGGGTCGGTCTAAACCGAGACATCAGCCTAAGCTCTCATACCTATAGTGTCCTGCCTATAAACAGGGTAAATGACACAGAAAGGGATTCATTGGAGCTCCCCAAAGAACAAGAACCCCTCTCAATTTCTTCTCAGATCGAACAGGTGGTCGCCCAAGCCGACGCCCTGAAAACTGATGGAGAAAGGGACAGACTACGTCAAGTTCTCTTAAAGTTTGAGAAATCATTTTCAACCGACTCAATGGATTGTGGGTTGACCACGCTCCACTCAGTGAGCATCCCAACCCCGCCCGAAGCTCCACCCACATTTGTCAGACAGTACAAGATTCCTCTGGCAGCACATCAACCTATCAGGGAAATCCTTGATAACCTTCTAAAGAATGGTATCATCAGATACTGTAACAGCACTTACTCTGCGCCTTTGTGGCCAGTGTTAAAACCAAATGGAAAGTGGAGACTCACAATTGATTACAGAAAGCTAAACAAACAAGTCCCCTTATCACGGTGGCCAATGACCCAGCTCCAACAAGAACTGCCCAAGGTCACCAATGGTAAGTACTTCTCGACCCTCGACGTCGCCTCTGGTTTTTGGACCATCCCTGTGCGCGCCGAGGACCAATACAAACTAGCTTTCACCTTTGGTGGCCGACAATACACTTTTACCAGGTGTCCCTTTGGCTACGCTAACTCACCTGCGGAGTTCAACATCTTCTTGAACAAAGCATGTCCAGACGCCCATGAGCGTGGGACACTGATTTACGTGGACGATGTCCTTCTGAGGCAGCCAACACTGGACTCACATTTGGCTGAGATCGACCACGTTCTGAATCAGCTGACAACTGCTGGTGCTAAAATATCACTGTCTAAATGCCAGTGGTGCAGAACCAAGGTGGACTACGTTGGCCTACTCGTAGGTCCAGACGGAGTACAACCACAGTTGACTCGCACCCAAGGCCTTGACAATCTCAAAGTCCCCACCAATCTCAAAGAACTACAAAGTTTTCTTGGCGTGTGTAACTACTCGAACCAGTTCATAGAAAACTATGCAGACCTTGCAAAGCCACTGACTGAACTCCTAAAGAAAGACGTTCCATTTGTCTGGACTGACAAACAGCAGCAGGCAATGGACGCTCTCATAAACAGGATCAAGTCAGCCCCATGTTTAGTCTACCCAGACTACAACAAAGAGTTTTACTTGGAAGTGGGCTTCTCAGCTCATTGTATAAGTGCAGGTCTGTACCAGATACACGACAGAGACAAGCGTGTGGTGGCCTACGCCAGCAAGACGATGGCAGGCCCCGAGTTGAGATTCTCAGACTGTGAGAAAGCTCTACTGACCACAGTGTGGGCAGTAAAACATTTCTCCAGCTACATTGGTGGACAGAAAATAATTGTGGAAACACAACACCAGCCAGTGACCTTTCTTAACAGTGAACGCATCAGAGATGGTGTGGTAACAAACTCACGTGTTGCAACGTGGCTCATGGCGCTTCAAAATTTTAACCTAGACATACGTTATGAACAAAACAAGAAGTAACATCTGGGGACGGACTTGGCAATCTGCCAAAAGTGTCCACAAGATGTATCAGCCACCCAGCTGCCGGTTGAGGTGAAACCCCCAGTAACTGAAGACCCGAATCACCACTTCTTCAATGACAATATCTGCAAAGATATGACAACATTGTACATGGATGGATCTTCATTCCTCCGCGACAAAATCTGCAGAGCAGGTGTTGGAGGGGTTCTCCTCCATGACCAAGAGCAGATAACTTTCAGCTACAAATTAGGCTCTCAGACTTCTCAGTACGCTGAGATTGCAGGAATCCTAATAGCTCTCCAGATGGTAGTAGAACACTCCATCAAGACGCTAGTCATCTGCACTGACTCTAACTATGCTCGTTTAAGTTTCGCTTGTCACCTCGCTGTGTGGAAACAGAATGGTTTCCTAACAAGCGACAGGAAAGTGGTCAAACACAAAGAGCTTTTCATAGCGTGTGATCACTTGGTGACATCACACGACTTACAGATCTACTGGAAGAAAGTTCCAGGACATTCTAGAGTCCCAGGCGATGACAAGCACTACAATGACATTGCAGATTCCTTAGCCAAAGAAGGAGCCGACGAAGGTCCTTTATGGTCCTTCGACCCTTCCTGGTTAATCAAGACTCTGTCAATACAACCTACAGTCAGGGTTATGGCAGTCACACGTGCACAGGCCGCAGCCAGACCTGCTGACGACGCAGTCTCTGTACGACCCGCACTGACTGACCCAGACATCATCCAACTACAGAAGTCGGATCCTGCTATCAACTCCATGATACTGTACCTGACTGATCCGGACAAAAATAGTCCGTCTAAAGACGACCTGGATTCCGATCCAGACCTTAAGGTCCTCTATCAGCTGCGCAAACAGCTAAAACTAATCAAGGGCATCCTAACTTTCGCTCATGGACCAACGTCCTCACCTGTGTTCGTGGTTCCCCATGACCAAAGGGGGGTGATGTTAGTTCATGCCCATGATCTCCCGTCCGCAGGACACAAAGGAGATAAAGCCACGCTGACGGCATTAAAACAAATTGCCTATTGGCCTGGAATGAAAAAGGATGTCAAGGACTACATTGAAGGGTGCGTGGTCTGTGGCCAGTTTCAGCCAACCAGACCACTTCACAGAGCACCACTGCAAAGCAGAGGCATTGCATTCCCATGGTCTGACCTCCAGATCGACTGGGTTGGACCACTCACTAAGAGCTCTAGAGGAAATAAATATTTTCTCACGGTAACCTGTGCATTTACCAAATGGGTAGAATGCCTACCAGCTCCCAACGACACAGCACAAACCACTGCTATGTTGTTAATGAATCATATATTTTCAAGGTTTGGACTTCCCCTTCGGGTGAACTCAGACCAAGGTACACACTTCACAGGTGAAGTGATGAAAGAACTGTGGAAGACGCTAGGCGTCAAGGCCAACTTTCATGTCGGCTACCACCCACAGGCTTCAGGCCAAGTAGAGAGAGCAAACAGAACTGTGGTGAGTATTTTGAAGAAATACGTGGCTGCAAACCACAAGGACTGGGACGTGAAACTCCCTCTGGTCCTCATGGCCATAAGAGCCACTCCACACACATCAACTGGCATCTCTCCCTTCGAGATGATGACCGGTCGACAAATGACTCTCCCTCTACACCTGTTGTACCAACCAGGCGACGCCGCCATGGCGACAGCCTACACTACACAACAATACATGAAAGATTTGAATGTACACCTCAGAAACACTTTTGCTTTCGCCCAGAAAAACCTGGAAAAATCCGCTGAAGGACGCAAGGCGTACTACGACCAGAAGGCCTCTCATAATGAACTCCAAGTGGGAGACAGAGTCTGGTACTATACGTTCGCCCCAGCAACCGGGAAAGGAGGGTCCGAGACCGGAACTCTCGCCCGCAAACTGATGCCCAGGTGGACTGGACCTCATCTGATAACAGACAAAGTGTCCTCAGTCGTCTACGAAATCAAAATCAGCAAAGGCCGCAAAGAGCCAATTGCTAAATGGGTACATCGAAATCAGATCAAACCTTACAAGGCGTTCAATGACTCCACAAAAGACAAAGATCTCACAAACTCACCGACTTCATGGGATAATAAGGTCGTCCAAACACAAGTTAGTAAATAAACTAATCAGGTTTAAACTACCGTATTTCCCACCCTATAAGTCGCATTGTCCAATTTGAACTTAGAAACGCTAAGCCTAAAACCCACAACAAAAAACTAACCTTAACAACCGTTTAAATCCACGAGATTTAATTTGACCTCGGTCATAAAGTTGAGACCTGTTTTTCTTGTGTGTTGCACTTTGGAATCTGACGACAGGAGTGTGTCGAAGCAGTGAAACGTTGTTTCCTTGTTGTTTAGTCATTACTGTTGTCATTAGTTGAGATATTGTTTGGTTCTGAACACTCCCAGCCAAAAAGGTTTTGTATTAACATTGGTTAATGAATGATATGGATTTAACTATGCCAACATGCAGTTCGTTTTGTTAAATCTCAATCGTCGAAGAGTCAATGTAGTTTAAAGCTACTCAAGGTACCATAAACTACACTGGTCTCACAATTTCTAAATTGAACCGATTCGATCGTTTCTATTCTAGATTATCTATTCATTTTGATGAGTCTCGCCATAGACTTCAAAATTTATTAGGAATACCAAATCCTACGTCGTTCGTCTAAAAGACAACAGACATTTAGATCAAACTATATTTCATTTTTTATTTTAGTTTAACCTAAACTAAGTAATGAATGGAGGAATAGTTTGGAATTAGAGGCCTTCGTTACAGAAGCCCTCCAAAATTTTATAGGTATAGATCCCTATATCTAATTTTACAGAATTGATCCACCCCTTAATTGGTAATTGTAGCTGATCTAAACCATGATAGCTTACATACCAGGTGCATATAGGTAGGGCCTAATGTAAAATCCCAATCATAAGCCCACCTAAAAAACCACATAATTGCATGACACATAGAACCAGAGTGGCACTGACTGGAAACCAACCAGCCAACAACCTTCGATGTGGGGACCTGCAGCTCCAACGCTTGGTCTTCAACCTTCATCCAAGGGTCGCCTCCTCTGCGTCAATCGAGGGATCCCCTCTACATGCTGATTATGAAAACAATTGTTGCTGATCAATCAACAAAACTAATCGTTGTGGAATTACTGCTGTGGAATTACCGCTGTGGATTATAAGACTTTGTTTTCCAAGGGATCACAGACTTTGTTTTCCAAGAGTTAACAGACTCAGTTTTCCAAAGGATTAAAAGCTTACCGCAATGGGATTACCTCCGAACAGTATGGAAGTTCAAAAACTTTATGGGATTATAATTTTGATTTTTCTTTTCCACTTGCTGGATTACTTCAAGATCAGAGACAGTTCAATGTTCCTTTCGTGTTGGACCCCATCCCCAAGGACTGGCGATGGCTTGCAAAAGGGGGGAGATGTAGTGGGCATGACCGTGTCCAATTTTGCCTCTTATCCACAGGGCCTGTTCGCGCTCGTTCGGGCTTGTTCGTAACTAGTTAACAACTAGTTATGGAGTGTACCCACAGGGTCCTGTTCACGAGAAACCGGTCCTATTTTGGTGCCTGCCTCAACTAGGTACAAAGTACCAGTTCTCATGGGTCCAGTTATGACATCAGCACAGTGTGGTCACTGATTGGTCAGGGGGCGTAGTCCTAGGTCGGAGGGCGGAGATTCAGTCTTCTCCAGTAGGTGGCGGTATGCACCTGAACGTTGTTTGCAATCCGCCAAGAAGAAGAAGAAGAAGAAGAAGTCTTCCAGGAAATGCAAGCTG
Source organism: Garcialebias charrua (assembly GCA_038048925.1). Taxonomy (NCBI): domain Eukaryota; kingdom Metazoa; phylum Chordata; class Actinopteri; order Cyprinodontiformes; family Rivulidae; genus Garcialebias; species Garcialebias charrua. The sequence goes on along the minus strand of JBBPBX010021825.1, from coordinate 31,417 downwards.
CCATGCTGCCAAAAATCGAGAACAACAAGTCGGAGGAGCACTTCTCTTCTGGAGTCTATAGTAGATGGTGAGTGTTTTATAACTTTAAACATATTTCCAGTGAGTCATGCAACTCTCTGAGCGTTTTTGGACTGAAAAACCACCGGAGACTTCAGCAACAGCCGAGAGGCTTTTCTGAAAAAAAAAAAAAGATGGAGGGAGGACTCGGAGCGGCCCCTTTCTCTGAAGAAAAATACATAAACAATTATTTAGCTGTCAATTATAGCATAGGTGTGTCTCAGTCTAACGTTTTCTTACTAAAAACGTGATTTAATAATCTGCTGTAAAGATAGTTTGGCGCTTGGTGCTGTTGCACGCGCGTGCGGGACGACAACAACAAGGAAGAAGGCATGCGCTCGTTTATCTTAAATTTAACAACAAAAAAGCTCCTAAAGAATTGTTTCTTAGCTGTAAATTATAGCAGAGTTGCGTGTCAGTCTATCATTTGCTTAATAAATGCACTTTAATGGTCAAATTCACCGGGGTGGTGCAGCTGTTTTTGGTTTAGTCTAAATGGAAACGGTTATATCTGTCCAAAAATGGTTTATAAATATGGGAAAAATTCGATAAATATGTCACTTTGGCCTATAAGTCCCAGGGCATGTAAATTTTGTTAAAAACAGAGACTTACAGGCAGAAATATACAGTACAGCTGTTATTATTTTCCCCCCTCTATTTGAATTTTGCATGTGTTCAATGATGAATTATTTTAAACTATTCTGGTTTCAAGTTTCAAGTTTTTTGTTTGCCATTAGAGTTATGTTGTGTGTGTGAAAAGTTAAATAACTATTTGCCGTGGGTTAGATTTAAATAACAAGTAGGTCAGTGCTTTTTATTGAGGCAAGAAGCAACTTGATGTATCCAGCATACAAAAATAGTTATAAAACTACATTTACTACCAAACTTTAGGAAGAAAATTACAGTAATTTATCACTTTACTATTAGTTGCTCTGAACTGAAATACAATGGTTCCAGCTCAGTGTTGTAGTAGTATTAAAAACATTGTAATGGCATTAAATTTATATTAATAGCTATTAGAATTAATTCAAGAAATTCTGTATATACACTATCTTAACAAATGAGGCTCACACTGTTACGTCGTCATTACTTGGCATCAATGTTAACTGTACTTTGTTTCTGTTTTTGCACTCTTTTTTTGATGCAGACAGTGTCCATGAAGAAGAAGAAGGCTCTTCAGATTCTGTTTCTGACTCTCCAAGCCTTCCCACTTCAAACCCTTCCCCGACCACTGAATCTCCAAGTACAGCTTCAAGGAATTCTACATCCACTCCGCCGGTCAACACGCAGCAGAAAGGCCCCACCCAACACCCCTTACTAGGTATGAAGCAGCACCAAACGTGTCTAACATCACGTTGATAGTAATTTTGTGTTGTGTTTACTATTTTCTTGTAAAACAACGTACATGTAGTAAAACTACATTATCAATTATTCAATTGTGTTAATGCTAAAATGTATTATTCATTTATTACTTTAACTTTCATTCATCAAGTTTATAATTCATATTATTCAGTGTGTTTTTTTTGTTGTTTTATGATGGCCTTGTTCTTTTTCTAAATTCACACAAACTCTTGAAAAAGAATACATGTCATTTGTTTATACCCACTTGCTTACCACCATAAAGGTGCAAGATTGCTTTATGAAGAGAATCATATTCCTGATGTTACGATCTTTTTTCAAAATTAGCAGGAACTAAAACTTCAATAACGTATTTAAAAACTGTATCATTCTGTACTTCATTGTCTAACAGCCATTTTCTTGTTTGTTCTATCTAGGTCATAGAAAGCGCAAAGCGACAACTGTAGCTGAAAGCTTTATTACAGCTCAGACTGAACAGGAGGAGAAGAACCGGGCACAGCGAGAGGAACACTTCCGGTTAACCATCGAGGAAGCCCAAAAAGCACGTGAGGCCGCTGCTGCGGAGAGTCAACGTCAAGCTGACGCAGCGAGGGAGCAGGAGCAAGCCATTCTGAGGGAGGAAATGGCTTTAAGAAGAGAGGAAGCAGCACAACGAAGGCAGGAGGCTGACCAGAGGGCTGCTTTCAATCAAGCGCTCCTTGGGGTGCTGGAAACGGTTGCCCGTTCCATGGCAAACCGATAAGTTACGAGAGATGTATATTTCTAAACCTTAAAAAAGTTTTTTCTTGTTTTGTATGCCTTAATTTCTAATAAAAACACAATTGTAAGTTGTGCTTCCATCTTATCTTCAAAAGTGAAGCGCTTACAGCATTTTTGTTGTAAGTCAATAGTGTAGGATAAGCAAAGTAACTTTGTTTTTTTTTAACCTATAACGACACTGGTGAAGATTCTATGTTATCCTTTACATGTCAAATCCAAACCAAAATGGATTAAAAAAAAAAAGACTTTCATTTGAAGTGAAGACATTTCGCTAATCATCTGAGGAGCAATGTCAATTTAATGAAAAATGGAGTGTGTGAATAAAGTTATAAAGCTGTGGCGTTCTGTAAGCTTGCAAAATGGAGATTGTTCGGCATGTGTCAATCTCCATAACCCAAGCTCACGGCAAAGCACAGCTTTATAACTTGAATCACACACACACACTATTTTTCATTAAATTGACAAAGGTCCTCAGATGATTAGTGACAGTTACAAATAAGGAGTAGCTTTTCTATTGTTTTGTTTTTTCTGTAATGAGTACTGGAAATTGTAGCCATAATACATTATTTCCATGTTTTGTAAATCAATCTACATAGCAGTACAGTTATAAAGGTGTAGGATTTGTGTAATCTGTTTATAATCATCCTCATTCAGGAGTTTCTCCATCATAGCATCTCAAACACCTGTGGCCTGATGTCCATCCTGTGGATCCAGCAGCTTCTGCAGCATGTTTACCCAAGGTCAAAAAATATCTCCGTGAGTTTGACTGGTAAAATGGAGCACAGCAGGATTTAAATTTAAAACACTATAGCCATGTTTTTCAAATCATGTAGTTTTTTAATGGATAGAGGATCAAATCGAAGTTAAAAAAGCCTAGCTTCCTCTTGCTAAACATCACTTCAATTGTTGAGATAATGTGCGATAGCTTAATTTAATAAGCTGCAAGGTTAAGCATAAACACTAAAAGGTTTTTCCAGAGTCCAATGTAATGTAGTTTATTAATAAGTAATGAACTATGCTATGCTATGGAAACTTCATTTAAACGTTCAAAAACTCTACTTTGCTCCAGACTGTTCAGTGTTTTGTGTGGATAAACGCAGCCTTTCCATGGTTCGGATTGCTGTTAAACGTCTGAACAGAAGTTCTCTTCGACGCCTGAAAATAACGTGTCTTCTGTGATTGAAAATCGCTTCCCTCCCAACTCTGCTCAGTTCTTCTACTCTTTGAAAAAGCAACAGGCAAAGCAGAACGTTGAAAAAAGCAACGATGTCATCCATTTTGTTGTGTGTTGTTTTCCCCAGCTCTTCTTCTTCTATTGTTAGTGGTGGTTCGTAAAGAGCTTAATGTATCACTAGCGCCACCAGCTGGTTAGAAGCGTTGATATTAATGATCCACCCACTGCAGGAGAACTACCCGCCCACTGCAGGAGAACTTCACGCCCACCAAAGGGGTCCTAATGCGCGCATGGATACAGAAATAAACCGGTCCCATAGGAACTGGCCCAAACTAGCCACAATGGGACCTTACAGGAACCAGACCTGTGGATAAGAGGCTTTTGATACACCTGTGTATTTTTGAACTGTTCCAGAGATTACCTTTACTGACCTCTCAGTAAAGCAAGACATTTACTACAAATTATTCCATTAGTTGTAATCTGAGAACATAGTCACCAAAAGAGACTATTTCTATCTTTGATTTTATTCTAATGTAATCAAAAGAATAACTTTTGTCATTTTCATGATGTGTGCTTTTAAGCTGTGTTATTCTGTAAGAGTTAAACTGTGTCCAATGCTGTGTGAAAGTTGACGACTCGGGTCAGAGAGACCCGGCCGTTTTGTTTAGAAAGTCAGAAGACAGTTAATCCGTTGCTTTCATGAGAAGGGCTCCAGCACTCTCTGTCTTTCCAAAACATTTTCACTCTGCTGTGAATTTCACCTTGAATCTTGATAACAACAAGTGAACTCCTCGCTGGTCCACGGACCAATGAAAAAGAGACAAGTCTCTCTCATCTGAGATCCTTCCTAAAAGTTCTAAGCTGTTGCTGGAACGGATGAGTCTGCTGGGAAAACTTCAAGATGTGAGGTCGTCCCAAAGAGCTGGATGAACTCACAGTCACACGCTAAGGACAAGTCATCCAGTTAAGGACTAATAACATATTGTTATGAGTCCACTTCGAACGAGCGTAAGCTCAAACGTTGTTTATTCCTTCCTGGAATAGTTATCTTGAAGTCAGAGGCCAGGAGCTGACGCATTTTCTGATGACCAACGCGAAACCAGGAGACGTTGGAAACATAAACCAGAACCGGCTCGGACGTGCTGGGCCTGAAGGACTCTGTGCATCTGAAAGGCTGGTGTCATCTCTTTATCAGACTCGTCGTCAAAGGTAAAGAGCTGTTTACAAACGTACCTGGATTTTAGCAGAAGTCGGATGGGAAGTGTCACTTCTGGTAACATGCTCAAGACAATTTCCTTTAAACCATCTCTCCATCTTTCCTCCTATCTCTTTTTCCCTCAATTCTAAGCTGGAAACTATTTAAGTCATAGAGCCTCAGACTAAATATGTTAACATCCTGTATTTATGTCTGTTGTGTTACAATTTAAATGTGCTGACGTGTTAAATTGCAAGAAAGTGAAATCATGTCAATCAAGTGTAATGGTGTTAATTTAGTTGATTTATTCTAAATAAATGGTAGTGTCTTTGGCATACCAACTAAGTTAACGTGTCCATTGTCACTCTATGGCTTTATTTATTTATCCATCATAAAGATCACAGAAATATTGGGTAAACTGAAAAAGAAAGAATCCGTGAAATTACTATTCAATCTGAATAAGTAAATTAATTAAGGTAAAGAGGCCAGTATTAATATTGACCTCCTCATAATCCTTTACATTGGGTACCAGTACAATAAATGCTCTCAATAAAAGGTAATGAGACTAACTCGAAAGTATAGACAAAATCATATTTATAACACGCACTAAAATACGTATGTTCAGTGCAAGTGTATGTTATACATGAAGACAGAAGAACAGAGTTTTAATTAAGTCAGCTTTTGAAAAATTCTTAAATTTATAAATAGTACTTTTTCTGTGAAGTGGTTAGAAGAATAAGAAATTTAAAAAAGCTTCAAAGTCATTTATTGTCAATGTTGTGCATCTGTATTATTTAAATTTTATGTCCAATAAAATTGCAGTACAGAAAAGCCATAACAATAAACAAATAACATCCATCCATCCATCCATCCATTTTCTTCCGCTTATCCGGGGTCGGGTCGCGGGGGTAGCAGCCTAAGTAGGGAGGCCCAGACTTCCCTCTCCCCAGCCACTTGGAGCAGCTCCTCTGGGGGAATCCCAAGGCGTTCCCAGGCCAGCCGAGAAACATAGTCCCTCCAGCGTATCCTGGGTCTTCCTCTGGGTCTCCTCCCGGTGGGACATGCCCGGAACACCTCACCAGGGAGGCGTCCAGGAGGCATCCTAACCAGATGCCCGAGCCACCTCAACTGGCTCCTCTCGATGTGGAGAAGCAGCGGCTCTACTCCGAGTCCCTCCCGGATGACTGAGCTTCTCACCCTATCTCTAAGGGAGAGTCCAGCCACCCTGCGGAGAAAACTCATTTCAGCCGCTTGTATCCGAGATCTTGTTCTTTCGGTCATAACCCAAAGCTCATGACCATAGATGAGGGTGGGAACGTAGATCGATCGGTAAATTGAGAGCTTTGCCTTTTGACTCAGCTCTCTCTTCACCACGACAGACCGGTACAGCGCCCGCTTCACTGCGGACGCTGCACCTATCCGCCTATCGATCTCACGCTCCAGTTTTCCCTCATTCGTGAACAAGATCCCGAGATACTTAAACTCCTCCACTTGGGTAAGGACCTCCTCCCCGACCCGGAGAGGGCACGCTACCCTTTTCCGGCTCAAGACCATGGCCTCGGATTTGGAGGAACTGATCCTCATCCCGGCCGCATCACATTCAGCTGCAAACCGCTCCAGCGAAAGCTGTAGATCACGAGCTGATGAAGCCAATAGGACCACATCATCTGCAAAAAACAGAGAAGCGATTCTAAGGCCACCAAAACGGATCCTCTCAACACCTTGGCTGCGCCTAGAAATTCTGTCCATAAAAGTTATAAACAGAATCGGTGACAAAGGGCAACCTTGGCGGAGTCCAACTCTCACCGGAAACGAGCCTGACTTACTGCCGGCAATGCGGACCAAGCTCTGACACCGGTCGTACAGGGACCTAACAGCCCATATCAATGGGCCTGGTACCCCATACTCCCGGAGTACCCGCCACAGAACCCCCCGAGGGACGCGGTCGAATGCCTTTTCCAAGTCTACAAAGCACATGTAAACTGGTTGGGCAAACTCCCACGCACCCTCCAGGACCCTGTTGAGGGTGTAGAGCTGGTCTAGTGTTCCACGACCAGGACGAAAACCACACTGCTCCTCCTGAATCCGAGGTTCGACTATCCGACGGACCCTCCTCTCCAGAACCCCTGAATAGACCTTACCAGGGAGGCTTAAGAGTGTGATCCCTCTATAGTTGGAACACACCCTACGGTCCCCCTTTTTGAATAGGGGAACCACCACCCCAGTCTGCCAATCCAAGGGAACTGCCCCCGATGTCCACGCGATATTGCAGAGTCGCGTAAGCCAACACAACCCCACAACATCCAGAGCCCTAAGGAACTCAGGACGAATCTCATCCACCCCCGGAGCCTTGCCACCGCGGAGCTTTTTAACCACCTCGGCGACCTCAGCACCAGAGATTGGAGAGCCCGACCCAAAGTCCCCAGGCTCCGCTTCCTCAGTGGAAGACGTGCCAGTAGGATTGAGGAGGTCTTCGAAGTATTCCGCCCACCGACTCACAACATCCCGAGTTGAGGTCAACAGCACGCCATCCCCACCATAAATGGTGTTGGTCGCGTACCGCTTTCCCCCCCTGAGACGCCGGATGGTGGACCAGAATCGCCTCGAAGCCGTACGGAAGTCATTCTCCATGGCCTCTCCGAACTCCTCCCACGCCCGAGTTTTTGCCTCAGCAACCACCCGAGCCGCATGCCGCTTGGACTGCCGGTACCTATCTGCTGCTTCCGGGGTCCCACAGGCCAAAAAGGCCCAATAGGACTCCTTCTTCAGCTTGACAGCATCCCTCACCGCCGGTGTCCACCACCGGGTTCGAGGGTTGCCACCACGACAGGCACCAACAACCTTGCGGCCACAACTCCGATAAGCTGCCTCGACAATAGAGGCGCGAAACATGGCCCACTCGGGCTCAATGTCCCCCGCCTCCCTCGGAACGTGTTCAAAGCTCTCCCGGAGGTGGGAGTTAAAGCTCCGTCTTACGGGAGACTCTGCCAGACGTTCCCAGCAGACCCTCACAATACGTTTGGGTCTGCCAGGTCTGACCGGCATCCTCCCCCACCATCGGAGCCAACTCACCACCAGGTAGTGGTCAGTTGACAGCTCCGCCCCTCTCTTCACCCGAGTGTCCAGGACATGCGGCCGCAGATCAGATGAGACGACAACAAAGTCGATCATTGAACTACGACCTAGGGTGTCCTGGTGCCAAGAGCACATATGGACACCCTTATGCCTGAACATGGTGTTCGTTATGGACAATCCATGACGAGCACAGAAGTCCAACAACAGAACACCACTCGGGTTCAGATCAGGGGGGCCGTTCCTCCCAACCACACCCCTCCAGGTCTCACTGTCATTGCCCACGTGAGCGTTGAAGTCCCCCAGCAGAACAAGGGAGTCCCCAGGAGGCGCACCCTCCAATACCCCCTCCAAGGACTCCAAAAAGGGTGGGTAATCTGCGCTGCCGTTCGGCGCATAGGCACAAACAACAGTCAGAGCCCGTCCCCCCACACGTAGGCGAAGGGAGGCTACCCTCTCGTTCACCGGGGTGAACCCCAACGTACAGGCACCAAGATGGGGGGCAACAAGTATGCCCACTCCTGCTCGGCGCCTCTCACCAGGGGCAACTCCAGAGTGGAAGAGTGTCCAACCCCTCTCAAGGAAACTGGTTCCAGAGCCAGAGCCATGCGTTGAGGTGAGTCCGACTATTTCTAGCCGGAACCTCTCAACCTCACACACTAGCTCAGGCTCCTTCCCCACCAGAGAGGTGACATTCCATGTCCCAATGGCCAGCTTCTGTAGCCGAGGATCAGACCGCCAGGGTCCCCGCCCTCGGCCACCACCCATTCCACAATGCACCCGACCCCTTTGGCCCCTCCCACAGGTGGTGAGCCTATGGGAAGGGGGACCCACGTCTCCTCTTCGGGCTGTGCCCGGCCGAGCTCCATGGGTGAAAGCCCGGCCACCAGGCGCTCGCCAACGTGCCCCTCCTCCGGGCCTGGCTCCAGAGTGGGGCCCCGGTGACCCGCGTCCGGGCGAGGGAACATTGTTTCCATTTATATTATTCATCATAAGGGGTCTTGTGGGCTGCGCTTTGTCTCGTCCCTCACCTAGGACCTGTCTGCCTTGGGTGACCCTACTAGGGGCATAAAGCCCCTGACAGCATAGCTCCTAGGATCATTGGGACACTCAAACCCCTCCACCACGGTAAGGTGGCAGCCCAGGGAGGGGGTGGAAATACATTTCATTCAAAATATTAAACATACAACCTTACTATCAACATTTTAAAATTGTGTAATAATATTATGATCACAGTTATATTAGTTGCAGTGCAAACCATAAAATAATCTTGACCATAATACAGTTTCTCATTACTTACCTTGTTTCCAAAACCTGAATGGGAGTCTCCCCAAATTCACTACTTCTCAGACCTTCCCCAAAGTCATCATCTCTGCATAAAACCATATAATGTAGTTCAAACAATAATCATTTATTCTTTTCAACATATTTATGACACAATGAAGTATTTTATATGCCACGTTTCATATGCTATGTCTCTTCCAACTTACCCTATAATTCTAAATTATCTTTATGTTTGTAGAATGATCCATACATAATAATCTATCAAACCAAACATCTAATAAATCTCAATGAGTTCTGCTGAGGTTAAATAAACAGAGAGTGCTTGCCAATATAAACTTTCAATATCATTTCCTTACTGATCAGAGGATGATCCACCAATACTGGAAAGGGCAGGGAACGGATGAGTTGTCCTCTGACGTTTGGCTGGTGTAGATGTCACCAAATCACCACCCTCAAAACTATAAGACACCATACCATACATAATTTATCAGGGCTGTTTCAAAATTTATAGACACACTATACTCCTAAAATGCCACGCTGATGCTAAGTGCTAGTTGTTGTGATCATGCCTCTCTTACACAGACAGTGCAGTTAC
>JBBPBX010021825.1:4619-19646 GCA_038048925.1 Garcialebias charrua | reverse complement strand
TAAACTTACTTAAAGTCTGGATAGAGTTTTGTCACCTTCATTTGTACGCTTTTATTGGACAGGAGTGACTTGATTGGTTATTGCATATATTATATCTATTATGGTAGTCCAGGGTGAGTTATTCTTAATTCTAAATGAATATCCTTGTTGGACTTTTATTTAAGTGCTATTCTCCTTCAAGATACATTTACCTAACGCTAGAATAAATGCAATGTACATTATGCAGCAAAGGAAATTAGAAGATTGGACATATTCATTCATTCAACCTTTATTTCGTCAGGTTAATCTCATTGAGCCTCGAGGACTCATTAACAAGAGCGACCTGCTACAAACTAAAGAGTGATGACAACAATAACAGTAGAAATTTCCTTAACCAACAACAGACAAATATAAAAGAGAAATACAGTTTTTTTTTTTTTTTTACAAATCAAAAACAAAATATTAAAGTAACAAAAACATTATAAAGTAGATGTAGAAAATCAATAGCAGTAATCAGTAACAGGAACATGTCTGCATTGGGTTTTTGCCAGGATTCCAACAGATTCTTAAAACCATTTAGAGAGGTCAAGGCCGAGAGCTTCAGATCTTTTTGTAAGATATTCCAGGAAGCAGGAGCAGAGTAGGAGAAGGTCCTTTTGCCAAGTTCAGTCCTCACTGACGGAACACTGCAGGTGATCATGTCCTGAGAGTGCATGCTGTAGCTGCACTCACGCAAAGACATGTAGGAGGAGATGTATGAAGGCAGCAGACCAAGAAGTAATTAAAAGATGAAAATGTACCAGTGGAAGAGTCTGCGTGAGGTTAAAGCCCGATGCAGAGCTCAGCGTCCTCCCTAGACCCCACACACGGCACATTCTGTGCGCGCCTGTTCACCGGGCAGAGCTCTGCTTTCTTCTCACGTTCTCTGTGAGCAGCTGCGCGCGGAGGGGGACTGAACGAGGTCGCTGATTGGTCAGACACTGCGCATCGCGTACGCGGTCGTAAAATTGGAGCTTGGCGCGTTCGCGCAACCGTTCAAAGGCTTGTGCAAGCGGCGTGCGAGCGCCGCACACACAGCGGGGCGTCGCGCTCGCTGGAGCGCGGAGATCTGTGCCGGCCTTTAGTGCACCATGATATTTCATTTGATTTGATGTTTATTCATTCATTTTAAAAGAACAATACAAGACAGTTTCATCAGATACAAGATTACAAGTAGGATAAAATGAAGGGAGCAGAAAGAAGATGAAATCTTATTATATCAAAGTCAAAAGTCAAAGTCAACTTTATTGTCAGATCTGCAATATGTACTGTACAGGACATACACAGGACCGAAATTGCGTTTCTCTCAGTCCCTCGGTGCAACAGTAAACATCTAAACATTGAAACACTGAAACATATAATAATAGACATAAGCATAAAATAGTAAAACTAACACTGTCCTGAGTTTTTTGCATAGTGGTATAAGAGTATGAAAATTTACACCAACTCTAAAACTAAAACATTAAACATTTAATGAACATAATACTGTCCTGAGTTTTTGCATACTAGTATAAAAAAAGAGTATAAAAAGTATAACTAAAATAAACTAAAGGTTTCTAGCATTGACATTTGCAAAGTGGCAAAGCAGCGTATGAGTTAATGTACACAGTACAGTATATGTCTGCCCCTTATTTCACATTTTGTTCAACCAATGATAACCTTCAAGCAACATCACAGAATGAATAGTTCTACTTATTTTTCTAACTGTAATACACAAACTACATCACAAAATGAATAATTCTACTTAATTTTCCTGACTGTAAAACATAAACTAGATCACAAAATGAATAATTCTACTTAATTTTTCTAACTGTAATACACAAACTACATCACCCATAATTCTACTTAATTTTTCTAATTGTGATACACAAACTACATCACAAAATGAATAATTCTACTTAATTTTTTTAACTAATACACACAAACTACATCACACTTTTTTTTTTTTTTGATGATATAGATAGCATCCAACATCTGCAGGGTGCTTGTAGGAGCATTCATATAGAGAATGTCACCGTAATCAATGGAGGGAAGGAAAGTCACAGATACAAGGTGTTTCCTAACATTCAGTGTTAGACAATCTATTTCTGAAAAAGAAACCCAGTTTAACTTTCAGTTTTTTCACTAGGTTTTCCACGTGTAGTTTAAAAGAGATGCAGGCCAGCCTTCTCTAAAGTGAGACCAGTAAACTGCGCTCTGCATGCCAGTCTCTAGCAGTTTGTTACCTCTGCAGCTCTGTTCATCAGGCAGTCAGGATGCTAAACACTCTGCCTGCTCTGCCCCCCCTCCCATTTGAACTGCCTTAACACTAAAACTTTCTCACACATTACCACACAACACAAAGATTTTAACACTGGACTCTGTGTCATCAAACGGGTTATTCACTAAACTCTCGGTCATGTGCTCATACAGTTTGCACTACTTCTCATACTTGCACTAATGTTTGTATTACATCACTGCCTATAATCATAATACTGTTTACATTCTCTGTTTACATTTATTAATACTGTTTACTTTTATTACTACTGCTTACATGTAATTACTACTGTTTACATTTACACTACTCTAATATCTACACCACTGCTGATACATATACAGTGTGCTCTGAACGGTCTTATTTAGGGATGCCCAATGTGCCTTACTGCATATGCCACTTTTTGCCTCTATAACAACATCAACTACTACCTCATACATATACTGTGTACATTAACTCATACGCTGCTTTGCCACTTTGCAAATGTCAATGCTAGAAACCTTTAGTTTATTTTAGTTATACTTTTTATACTCTTTTTTTTATACTAGTATGCAAAAACTCAGGACAGTATTATGTTCATTAAATGTTTAATGTTTTAGTTTTAGAGTTGGTGTAAATTTTCATACTCTTATACCACTATGCAAAAAACTCAGGACAGTGTTAGTTTTACTATTTTATGCTTATGTCTATTATTATATGTTTCAGTGTTTCAATGTTTAGATGTTTACTGTTGCACCGAGGGACTGAGAGAAACGCAATTTCGGTCCTGTGTATGTCCTGTACAGTACATATTGCAGATCTGACAATAAAGTTGACTTTGACTTTGACTTTGAATCAACCAGGATACCCAAATATTTATAGGAATCAAAAAACTCAACAGGGACATCATTTGAGGATAAAATCAGAGGAAGAACTACTGGGACCGACTTCCCGTTTGAAAAAAAAACATCCCTTTGGTTTTATCAGCATTTAGGACAAGTTTGAGACGGAACAAATCTGACTGGATGTTCACTAGCAAGGACCACGCCACAAGATATGAGTTTAAAGATTTATTGATGGAAGAAGAAGGTGGGGAAGGGTGAGGGGAGGGATGAGGAAAGGGGTGAGGAGAGGTAGGAGAGAAGGGATGAAGGGGTGAAGGGATGAGTGAGGTGGATATGGTCTGCCGAGGAGGATGCTGATGGGCTTTAGGAAGTGAAGACTCGGGTGGGAATATGTCTTCGGGAAGCTGATCTTCTTAATGTTTCCCGGCCCGCTTATGATCCCCAAAAGAGTCTGGTGAATTAAACTGAACTGAGGAGAGAGTGGGCTTGAAACAAGTCATTGAGGTTATTTCGAATGTAGGAACGATAGGCTAGTGAAGACCAGCGACCTAGAATTTGAATGGTTTGATCAGAAATGCCTTGGCTAGAAGTGGAAGAGGCTGCGCCGATGCGGAAAGAATGGATTGAGTAGTGATCGGGTGATACGCTGATCGGGTGATACGCGAAGATGACGAGAGAACCAGAAGCGAGGTGCTAGATTTCCAGATTCTGAAATGAAGAGTGGATTTTGAGGAGAAGCGTTAGTAAGAAGTAAGAAGTAAGGCAAAACAGGTATAAGGGATGAGAAACTGCAAATTCATCGGTCTTGCTTCTTCACAGAGTGAAGCATAAGTGTGCCGTGACTGTGACAGGAAATGTCAGACAGGCAAGGGTGAATGAGAGGATTATGGATAGAAGAGGTTTGAGCGAATTCAGAACAGTGGAGGAAGCCAAAAAGGCTAAGAGGAACATGGATTCTAAGGTTTGGTCTATGAAATATAAAGAATAACCGGAGCGCAGAGTGATAATGCATCTGCTAAGGAGATCGGATGGTAGCGAGAGACGTTGAGTGATGCAGTATCGACGAAACGTAACACACAGAGAACGGCTCGCAAGCGGGGAATATATAGGCTACTTGGATAATTGAAGGTGTGGTTTGAGGCGTGGTCCTGCTCCCGAACCTAAGTTAACATATTAACTCCACATGTCAAAAGCAGATTGCAAAAACTGAAAAGCCTTAGCAACTGTTTTAGCTCGACAGTAAACAACTGTATCATCATCATAGAAATGTAAGGATGCATCAGGGATGCTCTGACCTACATTACCTATGTAGATTGTAAAGAGGGTTGGTCCTAAGACTGAGCCTTGTGGTACACCATTTTTAACTGTTAAATAACTGGAAGAAGTCAGAGTCAGATAGTCTTTATTGTCATTTGCACCGCATGTGGTACATGTGATGAAATGAGATTATGTACGCAGGATCCCAGTTACACCCAGCAACAAAATGTAAGAGAAAAACAGTAATAACATCTAGGATATGACTAAGAAAAACATCAACTAGAAATACACTAAGCACTAATGTAATAGAAAAATATAATTACAAACAGCAGCAAGAACATGAGTCTGTATGAGCAGATGGTCACAAATTAACACAGCAGCAAGAAACAGATCAACATCAGCATGATGTGATATTTTGCAGTGTTTATTCTTATTATTTATTTATTCATGAGTCTAACAGCCTCAGGGTAGAAGCTGTTCCTCAGTCTAGTGGTTCTACACTTAATGCTCCTCAGCCTCCGTCCTGAGGGGAGTGGGGCAAAGAGTGTGTGTGCTGGGTGAGTGGGGGCCTTCATGATGCAGATGGCCCTCTTCCTGCATCTGGAGGTGTAGATGTCTGTGATGGTGGGGAGACTGACTCCAACATCTTCTGTGCAACCTTCACCACTCTCTGCAGAGCTTTTCTTTCTGCAGCTGTGCAGCCTCCATGCCACACGTTGATGCTGTAGCACAGGATGCTCTCCACTGCACACCTGTAGAAGGAGGTGAGGACTGAGCTTCTCAGACCAGCTTGTCTCAGCCGCCTGAAGAAGTAGAGTCTCTGATTACCTTTCTTAATCAGTCTGGTGGTGTTGTTGCTCCAGCTGAGGTTGTCATTCATGTGTACACCCAAGTACTGGTAGCTGGAGACCACTTCCACCGCAGATCATCTTATGTTCAGTGGGGTGTGGGTGTGTTTTTTCCTTCCTAACACTTTTTTTTTGGATTATGGTATTTTGACAAATTGGGGTTAGGATTTCCAACTAAACGCAGTGATAGGACCACCAAACTCACAGATCCTGTTCTCCACGACAATCCTGACCGTAATCTGTGAGATTCATGTCTGTCCTACGTTTTACCTATGAATTATGGGTATTTGTATTTGGACAAATTGGGGTTAGGATTTCCACCTAAACGCAGTGATAGGACCACCAAACTCACAGATCTTGTTCTCCATAACTCCCTGACCGCATTTTGTGAGATTCCTGTCTTTCCTACGTTCTCCCTATGATTTATGGGTATTTGTATATTGACAAATTGGGGTTAGGATTTCCAACTTAATGCAGTGATAGGACGAATCCACAGTCAGACAGATTGTGTACAAATGGAGGAACATAAAGACCATTGTTAATCCACTCCCCTCACCACTCCCCACCCCCAGGAGTGGTGGACCAACAAAGATCATTCCAAAAACAAGGCATGGAACCAGTGGTGTAGTCTACGTGATACGCAGGTTTACGCAGTATACCCACTAGAAAAGCTTGGGGATTTCCGTATAACCACTTAAATGTGCCCAATGATACGTAACGTGACAACAAACACGCGTTGCATAAAGATAAATTATGTTCGCTGCTCATAAGGACTCTTCACTGCGCCGCAACTCTCGCGGTTGCCATAGTTACGTGTTCCTCTGTTGTACGTGAGGCTCACAGCCATTGGCTGAGCTGAGCTCACTACCATAGTTCTCTGCTCTGTGATTGGTTTCTTAAGAAGCTCCTTTATGATTGGCTGCTCGGGATGCAGGGGACAGACGGTGACACCGGTGTAGGTAGAGCATTTTCGCTAACGACGACAGACTCAAAATGGAAAGGAAACAAGCTACACTTTTTGAATGTTTTTATAAACCAGCTGAACCCGAAGCTACAGAGACAACATTAGAAGAACCTACCAGTTCGACGGCCGAAACCAGCCATAATGAGGTTGATATCTGCATTTCCCCAGGTAAGTGTTGGCTAGTACAAGTTAGCTGAAGCTAGCTCAAGCAGCAAGTAACTGCATGTTTTTATCGACCTTTTCTGATGCCAAACTCCAAAATGCGCATCAAGAAACCTTGATGGAAACACGGTTACTGTCCAGAATTTTACAGTAACATTTCATATAAATAAATATGTGAATATAAAAATGATTTGTTTGTGACAAAGTCTGTCACTCCAATAATCAACAAAATGCTATGCTTTTTACTCTGTTTTAAAACTCCTTGTTTCATTTTTAGATCCAAATTGGCCAGCCTTGTGGAGTGAAAGTCAGGCTCGGGAATTTAAAAACAGACATCCCTGGTTGGAATGGAGGAACAAAAAATTAGGTAAATATAAAAAAATATGGGAACCAATTTGTATATAAGGTTTAATTGATATATTTCCAACATTAACATATTATGACTTGATAATTTTAAAATAGTCTGATAATCATATCTTTCAAAAGTTTAGTACAGTATATTACATGAGAAATTATATATATGTGTGTGTGTGTGTGTGTGTGTGTGTGTGTGTGTGTGTGTGTGTGTGTGTGTGTGTGTGTGTGGTGTGTGTGTGTGTGTGATCATTTCATTTTCACGTTTTAGTTGGTCATAATGCAAAAGTGTATGCAAGTAATAATGAAAGGTTCTGGTTCACGGCTTCTGCCGACGAAAGCGAGTATCACCGACACCGACAAGGTAAACACGTCTGGAGTCCAGCTTGGACTTGCGGGACCGACGACTCGTCAGTCCAAAGCTGATCACAGCTCTTTACCAGAACCGAGGCGGACGTCTTAAGGTAAAGGAGCCGCTGTTTGCTTGCTGGAGGTGTGATGATATCTTAGCTGGACGCGTACGGAAGAGTGTCATCTGGTTTCATAAATGCAAGATAAACTTCCTCTCTTAACCTCCCAATTCTTCTTAAATCTTTCCTCCTATCCCTCTCCCTCAATTCTAAGCTGGAAACTATTTTAAGCTAAAGAGCCCATCAGACTAAATATGTTTAACATCTAGTATTTATGTCTGTTGTGTTAAATTTAAGTGTGCTGACGTATTTAAATTGAAAGAAAGTGAAATCATGTCAATCAAGTGTAATGGTGTTAATTTAGTTGATTCATTTTAAATAAATGATAGTGTCTCTTTGACATATCAAGCTAAGTTAACGTGTCCATTGTCACTCTATAGCTCTGTTTATTTATCCATCATAAAGATCACAGAAATATTGGGTAAACTGAAAAAGAAAAGAATCCGTGAAATTACTATTCAATCTGAATAAGTAAATTAATTAAGGTAAAGAGGTCAGTATTAATATTGACCTCCTCATAATCCTTTACATCTGGTGGCCCGTACGGCTGTGTGGAAACAGAACGGTTTCCTAACAAGCGACAGAAAAGTGGTCAAACACAAAGAGCTTTTCATAGCGTGTGATCACTTGGTGACTTCACACGACTTACAGATCTACTGGAAGAAAGTTCCAGGACATTCTAGAGTCCCAGGCGATGACAAGCACTACAATGACATTGCAGATTCCTTAGCCAAAGAAGGAGCCGACGAAGGTCCTCAATGGTCCTTCGACCCCTCCTGGTTAATCAAGACTCTGTCAATACAACCTACAGTCAGGGTAATGGCAGTCACACGTGCACAGGCCGCAGCCAGACCTGCTGACAACGCAGTCTCTGTACGACCTGCACTGACTGACCCAGACATCATCCAACTACAGAAGTCGGATCCTGCTATCAACTCCATGATACTGTACCTGACTGATCCGAACAAAAATAGCCCGTCTAATGACGACCTGGATTCCGATCCAGACCTTAAGGTCCTCTATCAGCTGCGCAAACAGCTAAAACTAATCAAGGGCATCTTAACTTTCGCTCATGGACCAACGTCCTCACCTGTGTTCGTGGTTCCCCATGACCAAAGGGGGGTGATGTTAGTTCATGCCCATGATCTCCCGTCTGCAGGACACAAAGGAGATAAAGCCACGCTGACGGCATTAAAACAAATTGCCTATTGGCCTGGAATGAAAAAGGATGTCAAGGACTACATTGAAGGGTGCGTGGTCTGTGGCCAGTTTCAGCCAACCAGACCACTTCACAGAGCACCACTGCAAAGCAGAGGCATTGCATTCCCATGGTCTGACCTCCAGATCGACTGGGTTGGACCACTCACTAAGAGCTCTAGAGGAAATAAATATTTTCTCACGGTAACTTGTGCATTTACCAAATGGGTAGAATGCCTACCAGCTCCCAACGACACAGCACAAACCACTGCTATGTTGTTAATGAATCATATATTTTCAAGGTTTGGACTTCCCCTTCGGGTGAACTCAGACCAAGGTACACACTTCACAGGTGAAGTGATGAAAGAACTATGGAAGACGCTAGGCGTCAAGGCTAACTTTCATGTCGGCTACCACCCACAGGCTTCAGGCCAAGTAGAGAGAGCAAACAGAACTGTGGTGAGTATTTTGAAGAAATACGTGGCTGCAAACCACAAGGACTGGGATGTGAAACTCCCTCTGGTCCTCATGGCCATAAGAGCCACTCCACACACATCAACTGGCATCTCTCCCTTCGAGATGATGACCGGTCGACAAATGACTCTCCCTCTACACCTGTTGTACCAACCAGGCGACGCCGCCATGGCGACAGCCTACACTACACAACAATACATGAAAGATTTGAATGTACACCTCAGAAACACTTTTGCTTTCGCCCAGAAAAACCTGGAAAAATCCGCTGAAGGACGTAAGGCGTACTACGACCAAAAGGCCTCTCACAATGAACTCCAAGTGGGAGACAGAGTCTGGTACTATACGTTCGCCCCAGCAACCGGGAAAGGAGGGTCCGAGACCGGAACTCTCGCCCGCAAACTAATGCCCAGGTGGACTGGACCTCATCTGATAACAGACAAAGTGTCCTCAGTCGTCTACGAAATCAAAATCAGCAAAGGCCGCAAAGAGCCAATTGCTAAATGGGTACATCGAAATCAGATCAAACCTTACAAGGCGTTCAATGACTCCACAAAAGACAAAGATCTCACAAACTCACCGACTTCATGGGATAATAAGGTCGTCCAAACACAAGTTAGTAAATAAACTAATCAGGTTTAAACTACCGTATTTCCACCCTATAAGTCGCATTGTCCAATTTGAACTTAGAAACGCTAAGCCTAAAACCCACAACAAAAACTAACCTTAACAACCGTTTAAATCCACGAGATTTAATTTGACCTCGGTCATAAAGTTGAGACCTGTTTTTCTTGTGTGTTGCACTTTGGAATCTGACGACAAGAGTGTGTCGAAGCAGTGAAACGTTGTTTCCTTGTTGTTTAGTCATTACTGTTGTCATTAGTTGAGATATTGTTTGGTTCTGAACACTCCCAGCCAAAAAGGTTTTGTATTAACATTGGTTAATGAATGATATGGATTTAACTATGCCAACATGCAGTTCGTTTTGTTAAATCTCAATCGTCGAAGAGTCAATGTAGTTTAAAGCTACTCAAGGTACCATAAACTACACTGGTCTCACAATTTCTAAATTGAACCGATTCGATCGTTTCTATTCTAGATTGTCTATTCATTTTGATGAGTCTCGCCATAGACTTCAAAATTTATTAGGAATACCAAATCCTGCGTCGTTCGTCTAAAAGACAACAGACATTTAGATCAAACTATATTTCATTTTTATTTTAGTTTAACCTAAACTAAGTAATGAATGGAGGAATAGTTTGGAATTAGAGGCCTTCGTTACAGAAGCCCTCCAAAATTTTATAGGTACAAATCCCTATATCTAATTTTGCAGAATTGATCCACCCCTTAATTGGTAATTGTAGCTGATCTAAACCATGATAGCTTACATACCAGGTGCATATAGGTAAGGCTTAATGTAAAATCCCAATCATAAGCCCACCTAAAAAACACATAATTGCATGACACATAGAACCAGAGTGGCACTGACTGGAAACCAACCAGCCAACAACCTTCGATGTGGGGACCTGCAGCTCCAACGCTTGGTCTTCAACCTTCATCCAAGGGTCGCCTCCTCTGCGTCAATCGAGGGATCCCCTCTACATGCTGATTATAAAAACAATTGTTGCTGATCAATCAACAAAACTAATCGTTGTGGAATTACCGCTGTGGAATGACCGCTGTCAAGGATAAGACTTTGTTTTCCAAAGGATTAAAAGCTTTTCGCAATGGGATTACCTCCGAACAGTATGGAATTTCCAAAAACTTTATGGGATTATAATTTTTGATTTTTCTTTTCCACTTACTGGATTACTTCAAGATCAAAGACAGTTCAAGGTTTCCTTTCGTGTTGGACCCCATCCCCAAGGACTGGCGATGGCTTCCAAAAGGGGGGAGATGTAGTGGACCTACCCAGGGTCAAACTAAGGTTTTTGAACTGTCCAGTGATGACCTTTACTGACCTCTCAGTAAAGCAAGACATTTACTACAAAATCATTCAATTAGCTATAATCTGAGAACATAGTCACCAAAAGAGACTATTTCTATCTTTGATTTTATTCTAATGTGACCAAAAGAATAACTTTTGTCATTTTCATGATGTGTGCTTTTAAGCTGTGTTATTCTGTAAGAGTATTACTGTGTTCACTGCTGTGTTAAAGGTGAAGTCTCGGGTCACAGAGACCGGACGGTTTTGTTTAGAAAGTCAGAAGACAGTTAATCTGTTGTTTTTCATGAAAGGGCTCCAGCTGCTCTGTCTTTTCCTAAACAAATCTCCCTCTGCTCTGGCTGTAACCTTGGGTCGTGATAACGGCAAGTGAATTGCTCGACTGGTCCACGGACCAATGAAAAAGACACAAGTCTCATCTCTCATCTCATGATCTTTTTAAGTTCTAACTTTTGCTGAAACGCTTCAGAGTTTGCTGGGAGCTTCAAAAGAGATGTGAACCTTCCCAAAGGGCTGGGGTACGCTTGGTCAAGAGCTAACGACCTTCGTCTCCAGCTAGGACTGATAACAGGCTGTTATGAGTCCACTTCGAATGAGCGTAAGCTCAAACTTTGTTATTCCTTCCTGGAATAAATTATCTTGAGCCAAAAAACCACGACTGCCACGGCTTCTGCCGACGAAAGCGAGTATCACCGACACCGACAAGGTAAACACGTCTGGAGTCCAGCTTGGACTTGCGGGACCGACGACTCGTCAGTCCAAAGCTGATCACAGCTCTTTACCAGAACCGAGGCGGACGTCTTAAGGTAAAGGAGCCGCTGTTTGCTTGCTGGAGGTGTGATGATATCTTAGCTGGACGCGTACGGAAGAGTGTCATCTGGTTTCATAAATGCAAGATAAACTTCCTCTCTTAACCTCCCAATTCTTCTTAAATCTTTCCTCCTATCCCTCTCCCTCAATTCTAAGCTGGAAACTATTTTAAGCTAAAGAGCCCATCAGACTAAATATGTTTAACATCTAGTATTTATGTCTGTTGTGTTAAATTTAAGTGTGCTGACGTATTTAAATTGAAAGAAAGTGAAATCATGTCAATCAAGTGTAATGGTGTTAATTTAGTTGATTCATTTTAAATAAATGATAGTGTCTCTTTGACATATCAAGCTAAGTTAACGTGTCCATTGTCACTCTATAGCTCTGTTTATTTATCCATCATAAAGATCACAGAAATATTGGGTAAACTGAAAAAGAAAAGAATCCGTGAAATTACTATTCAATCTGAATAAGTAAATTAATTAAGGTAAAGAGGTCAGTATTAATATTGACCTCCTCATAATCCTTTACAGTATATTACATGAGAAATTATATATATGTGTGTGTGTGTGTGTGTGTGTGTGTGTGTGTGTGTGTGTGTGTGTGTGTGTGTGATCATTTCATTTTCACGTTTTAGTTGGTCATAATGCAAAAGTGTATGCAAGTAATAATGAAAGGTAATAATGAATGTAATTGTCGACACATGCTTACAGTCTAGTGAATCAGTAGATTCTAGTATTATTACTGGTATCAGGAAATATTAAAAAATATACAATTATGACCATTTTTATTTACTTCCTGCAGGATGTGCTGTTTGCAGTACCATAACGTCAACTGGTGTCCTGACTGAAAAGAGGGTCTCCATATCGGAGGAGTGGGCCTCCTTCAAGATCCAGTCATCAGGCTCAGGTTTGTTGTGCATTTATTAAAATGTAAGCATCACAGACATTTTGCAATGTTAAATATGCTTAAAATTCAAAATAAATTGTCAATTACATTGCACTACATTGCATTTTTGTCTCTAAATGTCCTGATTCATCTCAGTAATCTAGGTAGAAAAAGGAAAAATTAAGTACCGGTAGGTCCTCCGGACAGGTTTTTATCTCTAAGCACAGTATACCCACTACAAAAATGTAGACTACACCACTGCATGGAACAGTCAGTGAGGTCACAAAGGAGCCCAGGGTAACTTCTAACAACTGAAGGCCTCTCTCACATAGACTAATGTTCATGTTCATGAGTCCATCATCAGGAGACCACTGAACAACAATGGTGGTCATGACAGGGTTGAAGGAGAAAACACTGCTCTCCAAAAAAACATTGCTGCTCGTCTGCAGTTTGATAAAGATCACGTGGACAAGCCAGAAAACTGTTGGAAGAAAGTTTTATGGATGGATGAGACCAAAATAGAACTTTTTGGTTTAAATGATAAGCGTTACGTTTAGAGAAAGGAAACCTCTGCATTCCTGCAGAAGAACCTTATCCCATCTGTGAAACATAGTGGTGGTAGTATCATGGTTGGACCTATTTTGCTGCATCTGGGTCTGGACATCTTGCCATCATTGATGGAACAATGAATTCTGAATGATATTCGAGAATTCCTGCGGTTTATCTAAATGGTTTTATCTTCACACCTCCAGTTCAGTTAAAGAACCTCAGCAGCACTGGTGTAAACAGCTACAAACACTGGTTCTTAGAGCAATGTGAATCAACACATTTTCCAGGAAAAAAAAATGTTAACTTGTGTTTTATATTTGTTGCTGCTCACTGTTGAGTTACTAAAGAGTATTAACACATCTTCCGCACTGATTTTTTTTTTTAACTAAGCCTCGTTTTTTTTTGTATATCTACTAATAGCACTTTGAGATTTTCATTAATGAAAAGTGCGTTATAAATCGAATTCATTATTATTATTATTATTATTATTAATGAGTCAAGTTTTATGAAAGTGTCTGCAACTTTAAAACAAACACTGTTTAGGAATTAGGAGCAGTCGGGTTTTTTGTGAGGGAGTAAATTTTTAGGTCCTAAAACCGTTTTTGATACTTTCTTTGCTTTGTTGTAGGCTACTTTCTGAATCTCAATCTGTTGAAACTCAAACTAATTTTAAATTACATTGCAATTGGGGGCTTGAACATATCATATTGCATCAGTTTTTGCAGAGCATATATGTATAATGAATCAGATATTATATACTGTATATAGTTATTTTATCAAGGTATATTGTATCAGCTACAGACCAGAGACAAAGTNCTGGATGGGTGGCTGCACAATCATGTGTGAGCAGAGTGAACAGAAGAGGGCTTAACACACATCCTTGAGGAGAGCCAGTGCTGAGGGTTATGGTGGAGGAGGAGAAGTTGTGGATCTTCACGGACTGAGGTCTGTTTGTTAAGAAGTCTGCGACCCAGTTACAAATGGAGGGGCTTAGTCCAAGTGTAAATAGTTTGTCCATCAGGGTTTGGGGGATCATGGTGTTGAAGGCAGACGTGAAGTCCACAAAGAGCATACGGACGTATGAGTCCTTCTGATCCAGGTGGGTGAGAGCAGTGTGGACCACAGAGGAGATTGCGTCCTCTGTTGATCGGTTCTCACGGTATGCATACTGATGGGGGTCCACGTTCATGTTGATGGATGTTTTGATGTGAGTCATGACCAGTTTCTCAAAGCATTTTGCGACTATCGGGGTGAGGGCCACTGGCCGATAGTCATTCAGGCCAGTCACTGTGGAGCTAAATAATGTAATAAAATAGTGTTAATGTCTTTTTACTGAAAGTATCAGTGAAAAGGTGTCACTAGTCTGGGACATATCAAAGAGACGAAGGTGTATCAGAGACCACCGTCTGGTTCACTACAGAGAGGATAAAGTTATGTTTTATTTAAACCTTGTAAACATTATATGCAATTTTATGCAATATGTAGGATCTGTTAGAATGTGTGTGAACAATGACTCTCAGCTACTACCACATAAAACTTTAGCTCAGTACTTGAATTACTGACTAAATTAAAGATTATATCGGCTAAAGTTGTGCTGGCCATCTTTAACTGGGTTGGCTCCAAAATGTAACATCTAATGATAACATTCTGAAAGTGTAATAACTCCAACATTTACTCAGGATGGGTGTAATGGATGACACTCAGCTACAACCACAGCAGGTCTGTGCTCAGTGTCTATAAAACTCATTGAATTGCAGCCATTTAGTGTTTCTAAACATCTGCTGGCAGTGGCAGCCATCTTGAATCGGGTTAACTATAGAAGTAATTGAATTGTAGATTAACATTCCATACATAGTTCCCATGTGACGTCACATCTCTGGGACTTCCGGATAGACACACCCAGGGCCGGATTTAGGAGGATGGGGGCCCCTGGGCTTGAGTCATCGTGGGGGGCCCATATATATATATATATACCGGAGTGTGTGTGTGTGTGTGTGTGTGTGTGTTTGTGTGAGT
>JBBPBX010021824.1:11560-42001 GCA_038048925.1 Garcialebias charrua | reverse complement strand
CCCCACTCCCCTCAGGACGGAGGTTGAGGAGCATCAAGTGTAGAACCACTAGACTGAGGAACAGCTTCTACCCTGAGGCTGTTAGACTCATGAATAAATAAAAATAAAATTAAAATAAACACTGCAAAATATCACATCATGCTGATGCTGATCTGTTTTCTTGTTGCTGTGTTCATCTGTGACCATCTGCTCATACAAACTCATGTTCGTGCTGCTGTTTATTCCCACTATATTAGGCTTAGTGTATTACTAGTTGATGTTTTTCTTAGTTAGTTCTCGATGTTATTACTGTTTTTCTCTTTCATTTGTTGTTGGATGTAACTGGGACCTCGTGTACATAATCTCGTTTTCATCTCATGTACCACATGCGGTGCAAATGACAATAAAGACTCTCTGACTCTGACTCTGACTCTGACTCTTATAGGCCAAAGCGACAGATTTATGGATTTTTTCAATATTTCCCATATTTATAAACCAATTTTTGGCTGAGATATGACTGTTTTCATTCATTCTGACTGAAAATATTGAACATGACCATTTTCAGCCGCTAGATAGCAGTTGAGCAGTATGGCATGCCGTTGTGTCATGTGATAGATATAAAGTGGCTATTAATGACACAATCAGCTTGCCATACACCCTCACCTTCATCCAGCTCGTCTGGAGCAACCTTCAAATCAGCTTTGTTTCGCTGTGCCGCCCCGGCTAAATGCAGATAACTTGACCATTGAAGTGTATTTATTAAGTAAGAGTTCAACTGAGACACACCTTTGCTATAAAGTCGAGCAAACAAATAATTGTTTTTAGGTGCTTATCTTGTTAAATTTTGAATAAATGCACAGCAACTCATCCTTCTGCGCATTCCCGCAGCCGCAAATCAGCTTTTGAAATGCAGCTGATTTGACCATCAAAGTGCATTTACTAAGCAAAAGTTAGAATGAGACACACCTTACTATAATTTTGAGCAAACAATTAATAGTTTTAAGTAATTTTTTAAGTAAGTAATTTTTATTTATATAGCACATTTCCCAGACATGAGAGTCACAAAGTGCTTCACAAGAGGAAAAATAAAATCATAAAATCACAGAAATAAAATCATAAAATCACAGAGATACTATACAAAAAGGTAAAACATAACTAGCTCTAAAAACAATGTACAAAGTTAACCAAACGCCTGTCTGAAGAGATGAGTCTTAAGACTGTTTTTAAATGCAGCTGTTGACTCGGAGCAGCGTATTGTTATAGGGAGAGCGTTCCAGAGCCTCGGAGCCACCACTTCAAATGCTCTATCGCCACGAGTTCTAAAATGAGTTCTCGGAACTGTCAGCAGTAGCTTATTGGAAGACCTCAGAGTTCTAGATGGACAAAGAGGCTTCAAAAGGTCCAATAAATATTTAGGAGCCTCACCATGTAATGCTTTAAAAGTTAATAATAAAATTTTAAAATGTGACCTAAAATGAACTGGGAGCCAGTGTAGAGAGGCCAGAACCGGAGTGATATGAGCTGTTCTGGGGGTTCTAGTCAAAAGCCTGGCTGCAGCGTTTTGCACAGATTGAAGGGAAGCTATGGAGGATTTACTAATCCCCACTAAAAGGCTGTTACAATAGTCTAGGCGAGAAGAAATAAATGCATGGACAATCATTTCTAATTCCTTTTGTGATACAATAGCACGTAGCTTAGAAATATTCCTTAAATGATAAAAACAGTTTCGAACTAACAATTTGCAATGATTGTCCATTGACAGAGAGCTGTCAAAGAGAACACCCAGATATCTGAGGTTGTTTTTGTTCGCAAGGTTTAGGAACCCAAGATGCTTCTTAATTTCCATGATTTTATCATCCGGAGCAACGATAAGCGTTTCAGTCTTGTTAGCATTTAGCTGCAGGTGGTTGTCATTAAGCCATATCTTAATGGCTGATAGGCAGTTACTGAGTTCAGTCAATTTATAGAATTCAGACAGTCGAAATGAACAATACAGCAAACCCCCGACCTATGACCCCATCGACCTGCGAACCACGGGACCTACGAACGTATCATATTTAATAAAAATATGAAATTACTGTATTAAAAAAAAATATATATATATTTTTATTATTTGTGTTTAAATGTTCTTAATTTCATGTGTACATCACTTTGTTGCAGCTGTGGTTGTTTTAAAGGCTTTATAAATAATAATTATGATAAAAAATGATCATTTCTGATCATTTTTGTCATGATTGCGCAATAATTGTGCAACTTCCGGTCATAACAGGAAGAAGGTCGGTCATAACAGGAAGAAGGTCGCCAGTCACCGGAGGCCAGCCATCTTAGGGTTAGTCACGGCTACAGGCAGCAAGGTTTGGAAGACTTGTTGATCAGGATTGCCTCATATGGATTAATTACTATCTGGAATCGCTCTGTGAGCTCTGTGGACGTCTCAGGCGGAGAAGCAGCTGCAGAATGATGGCCGATTGGGCCGCACCGCCGCTCCAACACCAGCTCATGGCCTGGCTAGCAGAAGCTAACACAGGCCTCGAGAGCTAACACAGGCCTCGAGCAGCTCCCGTGGTTTGCTCGTCGCGCTGCTCGGCCTGATAACAACAACGCATGGCAACCTAAGATGTCGGCTATGACCATCTCAAAGTAAGAAAATATATTTTTATTTATTCTGTAAATGTGAATAGCAATGTTTAACATTACAGTACACTACTGTACATGCTTAAATGTGTGCGCGCGCTCCGTTAGCATGATAAATAAAGGTTGAATGAATGAATGAATGAATTTTTTTTTTTTTTATAATTTTCACCCCCTACCTACGAACGGATCGAGCTGCGAACGGTTCTTAGGTCCCAAACTCGTTCGTAGGTCGGGGGTTACCTGTACAATTGAATGTCATCAGCGTACACATGGTACGATACGTTACTAAAGCTATTTAAGATAAAGCCTAATGGGCGTAGGTACAATAAAAAGAGGATCGGGCCCAAAACTGAACCCTGGGGCACCCCATAGGGCAGATCAGAAACGTCAGAATGAACATTGTTCATGAAAACAGTAAAAGACCTATTAGATAAATAAGAATTGAACCAATTTAAAACCGTACCAGAAATACCAAACAGGTCACATAATCTGTTAATGAGAACAGTGTGATCCACAGTATCAAATGCTGAAGTCAAGTCCAAAGCAACAAACACAGTGTAATGTCCAGTATCAGCTGCCATCAACACATCACTAGAAACTTTTAGTAATGCAGATTCAGTGGAATGCAGTCTACGAAAACCAGACTGGAAACTGTCCAAAAGATCATTGTCCTCAATATAAAAGTTCAGTTGTTGAGCTACAACCTTCTCAAGGATTTTCGACAATAAAGGAAGTTTAGAAATGGGTCTATAATTTTCAGGCAGAGTGCAGTCCAGGTTAGGCTTTTTTAACAGAGGACAGACAACAGCAGTTTTAAAACATTGAGGTACAGATCCAGAACTAAGAGATAAATTTATCAGGCTGACTACACTGGGACCAATAAAATCAAAAACATCTTTAAAAAGAGATGATGGAAGAACATCCAGTGGACTCGATGACATTGTCATGTGTGTCAAAAGATCAGAAATGTCCTTAACGGACACTGGGTCAAAAGAGGACCATGTCGTCAAGGTCAACGGTTGAGGGTCCACATAACTGGATGTTGATGGTAAGATACCAGCTCTGATGTTAGCAACTTTGTCAATAAAATTTTTTAAAAACAAATTACAATCAGCATAATTAAAATTACTTTGAAGCGAACACATCGGAGAAACAATGTTTTTGATCGTGTCAAATAAGATTTTTGGATTTCGTCCTTTTGATTTGATGAGATTAGCAAAATAATTTGATCTTGCATTCTTAAGTGTTAATCTTGTTAAATTCTTGTTAAAATCCTCCTGTGCACGCTCCTGCGACCGCCATTTGGCAGCCAATCGATTTTTGGCACAACACCGGCCCACATTTCAGGGTTGTCAACGATGACGCGTAACAAAACGTGGCACGTCAGCTGTGACGCATAACAGATGTGACGTATACGGCGAAGCGACCTATGTATGGATTTTTCCACTTTCTTAGACATATTTGGACTGATGCGACTTATAGGGCGGTGCAACGAGTACGGCGGAAAATACGCTAAAAGATATTCCAACAGACTCAAGTAACTGAAAAAAGAAATACTCTCAAAAAAGCATGTATAAAATTATAATCTTGTATTCAAATAGCTGAAATGTTGTAAAGAATGTAAACAAATAAAACAAAACCAGATTGACTGACACACAGATGTTCGTTAGATATGTATGACCATGTACATTTCAGGCAGTCTTGCATTAAAAAGACACATTTCTGTTGAACAAATCACTGAAACCGCCTGAGAACAAGTCGGAAAATAGTTTAAACCTCTACCATGCCATCCAGTACCCTTAAAGGAGCGACTATATCAGGAGCAGCAGTAGTTTGCAGCCGGCCAAAGCACTCACAGTGGACGCTGACGTCTCCATAAGGCAGAGGTAGAAGTGGGGAGTGCAAAGGATGCTGGGTATATCGCAGGATGGGGTTCCTCCAGTACGTCTGTTCCACGGCCTCCACATTCAGGCTGCTCTCCTGCAGACAAATATTGGTGATCTTAGACTATTGATATTTTAGAAAAGTAGTTTTTTATTTCTTTAAAGAGGGGGAAATGAATTTCTATTGAGTTTTTGTATTTAAAAAAAGCCTTTTCTGGGGAAAAATGCAGCGTGAATGCTGAATATTGAATGACTTTGCTGACGTTTTCTGAACTAGAACTGCGTTGTTGAAACCATTAAACAAGCAGAATGATTTCTAAAAGCTAAAAGGAACAAAACGAGCTGAAAACTGATAGAAGCTAGCTAAAAAGCTAAAAAAAAAATGCATAAGAAGGCATACATAGAGCAAGTTTACTGAAGAAGATTTCAAGGATAACAATGTTTTGAAGGCACTGAGATCTTAGTGCATTAAAATAGAAAAGATTTATAAATAAAGTTGTATTTGAAAAAAGTTATAATTAAACAGAAGTCAGAGCACCACTCTTCTGTTTAAGTTGAACACTATAATATAGAAATAGGGAATAGTATGCAGATGATGTTTGCATACTTTGCAAAAAAACATTAAAAAACAGGGAAACCTGACACAGTGTCACTGCAGTACAAACCATAGAAATGGCTGAAAAAGCGTAGAAAGTTTTCACACATCACAGCACACGGTCAGTGTACCTCACTTTACCACAGTGTGGGTCCCTGCCATAGGTTTGCATGACTAAAAAGAATTTAGGTCACAATAATGTCAATGTCCTCATGTTATTGAAACATTTGGCATAAGTAATCATGAAAAACACGCTGCACAAATCATTAAAAACACAGAAACTTTACAAATCCAGATGTCCACACAGCGTCGCCTTATCACCTTGATGTCTCTGATGAGTTGCTGTGTTGGTGTTTCAATGGGAACTTTGTTGTCTATTACTCCCTGAATGGCGTTCGCCCACCGCATGGCTTCATTCAGCAGTTTCGTGTGAAGCCGGTACGAGTGTTTACGCCCATAGATAACTATATTCCAGTAACCTGGGAGAAAAAGGACAAAAATGACATCAAAATAAACGCCTTGGTGAAGTTAGGACGCTTCTATACAACATTAACCGATTTTTTGCAGACGAGTGTGACTGAAGGACGTTAAACTGACCCGTGTCCTTGAAGGTTTTCTCATCGGGCTGCATCACGGAGCAGAGGCTGTTCAGGACCAGCGTTCCCAGTTTTGTGGCGTTGCGCTCAGACGACTTGTAGTAATCGAGGGAGTTTGTGGTGAGAACAAACCAGCGCTTCTTCAGCTTCAGAGACGTGCTCTTGGCTCCAGACTTCATCTCTTTATGCAGCCAACCTTAAATAAAAAATAAAAAGACATTAACATGTTGACTTCTATCTGAAGCTGACTTCTTGTTCTAGTAAAACCAACTCAAAGTTGAGACGCACCTCTGACTAGGGGTGGGCGATATGGCTCAAAAATTATACTGTATCGTGATATTTCAGAGCATTATCACGATAACGATAAATTTCGTGATATAACAAAAAAAAAACACAGAAATCTAATTTATTTATTTGACAAAATTAACTTAACATGTTGCTTTGCAGTATTATATAAATTTTTTTTAAAACAACAAGGGGTAATTTTACTGAAATTACTTTATTTAGTAAAGTATTCAGTCTCCAAGTATAAAAAAAATAAAATAAAAATGATCCTTCTGTTATTTAGATTGAAAAAGTCTCCACAAAATATAGATCAACAAAATCCACCACAAAAACTAAAGTGCATGTGTAGTTTGCTAAAACAACTACGGGTAAATAAAATGAAGCTTAAGATCTGTTGAACATAAATGAAACCTACAACAAAATATGTTTCCTTTAAATGAGCTATAACTTCCAGAACTTGTAACAAGGTGATCAGCTGACCCTGAAGCTTGTGGTGTTTCAGCTTCATCTATTCATGCAGGAATGATTCATTTATCTGACTGATCTGTCTCTGATCACCTGCCTTCTTGGTCCATGGACCGACTGTGGAACTCGAGACAATTGAGCCGCGCGTGTTTGTACCGACAGTTTAGAGCGAGGGGAGACGCAGCACCGGCTGCTCAGAGCGGGGGGGAGGGGGAGACAGTTGAGCTGTCTGTACCTGCAGTTTAGTGCTGAATGGAGAGAAGCTGAGACGCGCGTTGTTTGTTTTTAGCTTTTTAGCTAGCGTTACACCAGTACAGACTGGTGGAGGGGGGGTGCGCAGTTAGGTTTGGTCGTTTGAAGTGCTTGGTTGTTAAGGGGGCGGGGCGCCCTGATGTATTACGTCATGAAATTAGCATATCATGATATAACCTTTTTGCCCGGGCAAGCTTTTTTTTACCGGTATTACCGGGAACGATATGATATGGCCCAGCCCTAGTGTGGACACAGCTCAGAAATGTTAAGCCAATATATCAGTAATAGGGATTAGCCTGCCCCCTCCCAATATCGGTATCAGCGATAGCCAGAATTTGCTTATCGATCAGGTTCTACTTAAGACCATAAACATTACACAAACAGACCAATACTGGATTTACTAACAAAAGTATTGACAGGGAAAACATACTCATAACGTACTCATTCGTATACATTTAGAAGAGGTGTTTACCTGGATGGCTCCGTCGTCGGTGCAGTCCGAGCCAACCTCGGTTATGCTGTGCTGAAGACGGTACAGCTTTGGTTTGTCCCGCGAGTCGGACCCGTCTGGACACACAAACACAGGTTCAGTACGGGTCAAAGAAAGCAGCCTTCACATCAGACTTGGATCATAAAGCAGCAGAAATCACATTCAACAGACAAACTGTCACTCAGAGTACAACTGACCACTTGGAGTCCATTACTCCAACAAGAAACAGAGAAAACAAACTGGTTTGTGGAGGAATCTGCACGGCTGACGTGCTGCAGGATGTGGGTGATTATTACTGATTATTAGTGAGCAGGGTTTAGTTGAAGCAAACGGTGCATTAGTTCACAGTAGAAAGAAGGAAAACAACTGGATACTTTGAGGAATGAACCTCATACTGCCCTGAAAAGGCCGTTTTTTGTTGTGATTAGGAAAGTTTTCTGGATTGACAGGTAATCTACTGTAAAACAGGATTTACAACCTAAAACAGTTTGAAGTGTGTATGTGCAACTTTTACTCAAAGGATGGAAATCAGAATTATCCATGCAAAGGTGAAATTAGCTTCCTGGTTACACTTAAGGGTACTGTATTAGAATATCGTAAACATCTTTCTCCTTAGTAGAAGTAATGCATCTTAGTCTTTGTTCTACGGTTTCTTTATGTACGATTTTTTTTTTATGTTTCAATTGGTAAATGAGTTTAATTGGAACTTAAAATTCAAATGCATGGAAAGCCACACAATGTAAATTAGTACATGCAATTAATGCTTTTGAACTTGAACTTGTAAAAAGGAAGAGTACCGTAGTTATGATTTGAAGGGAATAGATATTTTTGTTAAACCTAAGTACAGTATAGGACCAGTTTAAAGGGTCGGTCTACTACAATTCTGGGAATTGGTCTGTGGAATGGTTTGGAGGATGATGTAAAGCTAGTAAAGTCAATGTTAATATACAAGAAAAAGATCGAAACTATTTTGTTGGAAAGATATATATAACTGATTTATGTTTACTATGTCTACTATGTAAGCATGAAATTTTGATGAGCTAAGCATTTGCTGTATTATATGAATGATTATTGTTTGAATTGATAGTTAGAATTGATTTTGTCTAAGAGGGAGCAGATATGATAAGAACATTTTTTTCTTCTTCTGCTTCCCTTCATTTTATGTTGTTGTTGTTTTTTTTTGAAAATGTGTTTGTGTTTTTTAAAATGGAAATGAAAATGAAATGAATAAATAAACGAAAAGAAAAGAAAAAAAAGGAAAAAAAAATTGCAAAACCAAAATTCTGTAATTTGTAGTCCATATGTTAACCGTTGTCTGTTCTTTAGAAAATTAAATGTTTCAAATTAATCAAAGACAAATGGGAGAAAGAATTGCTTTCCAGGTGACAGTGTTCTGACTACTGTGAGCTAAGTGAGAGGTCAAAGGTCAATGCAGTCCCTCTCCCAAACAATCCCAGGAGCCAGAGCAACAGACAGAGAAGGTGCGGTGCAGTTTTACCTTCTTGGTGCCGATAGGCGTAGTAGGCATAGTGATTCCTTCGGCCTACAGTAGGCAGGCAGCAGGCAGGTACAAAGGCAGGAGGACACATGCACAAGCCACACACACACACACACACGCGCGCGCACACACACACACGCACCATGACATGCCATGACAAAGTGGGGGGGAAAAAAAGAGATGAAGCAGAGGGTGAAAATGCAGCAAGGAGGAAAGAAAATGCAGTATAAACTGGTTAATCCAACTAACTACGTACACACAACCAGATGTACAAATACTTTGTTTCAAATATGATGGATATTTTACCATAAGAACAGATAAACACAACTTACAACGAAAGGTGTTTAAACAGCAAATAAAGCCGTTTGTCATATTTTAGTTACAAAACACATTACAGCTTAGTATGTACTTGGTAAGTACCCTGGATTTACTATGAGGTAACCTGTAAGTAGCCAACAAATCACTGACTGGTAAATATCCAAGTATATGCTGCAAGTAACCGATAAGTACCAGGTGTGTACACTGCAAGTACCAGATGTGTACCCTGCAAGTACCAGATGTGTACCCTGCAAGTACCAGATGTGTACCCTGCAAGTACCAGATGTGTACCCTGCAAGTACCAGATGTGTACCCTGCAAGTACCAGATGCGTAATAATGAATTTAATTTATAACGCACTTTTCATTAATGAAAATCTCAAAGTGCTACAAAGTGCAACAGAATTAAATGTCAATAAAACAAGTAATAAAACAAGTAAAATCAATAACAGTATCAACTAAGATCAAAAGTAGAATCATGAGGAGGCAGAGTATGCTCGGTTGAAAAGAAAGGTCTTCAAGCCGCTCTTAAAGTCAACCAGAGACTGTGGGGCTCTCAGACAGTCAGGAAGAGAGTTCCACAGGCGGGGGGCAGCCACACTGAAAGCCACACCAAAAGCGTACCCTGCAAGTACCTGATAAGTAACAAGTGGATACCCTGCAAGTACCAGATGTGTACTCTGCTGGTAACTGATAAGTAACAAGTGGATACCCTGCAAGTACCAGATGCATACTCTGCTGGTAACTGATAAGTACACTCCGAGTAACTGATAAGAAACTGATGCGAACCCTGTGAGTAATCGATATGAAACTGGTGCGTAACCTGCAAGTACCAGATACGTACCTTGCAAGTAACTGCTAAGTACCATGCAAGTACTGCAGCTGCTAAGAAACTAGTGCGTACCCTGCAAGAAAACTGATAAGAAACTGAAGTGAACCTTGCCTGTAATCGATATGAAACTGGTGCACACCCTGTAAGTAACTAAGTAACTGGTGTGTATACTGTAAGTAACTGTTGCATGCCTTTTAAGTAACCAACAAAGAACCAATGTGTACTCTGTAAGTAACTAATAAATAGCAGGTATGTACCCCATAACAAGATACATACCTAGTACCTATAAGGTGCATGCCTGCTACGTAATGTTTAATTACAAGAGTATTTACACTTTACATACCAAGTACTTCCCAGGTAAGTACAGTATTGTAATGCAGTATGTGTTTCAAACCATAAATACTCTCTTCTTTCCATATAGACAACCATAAGTAACAGGGACATACCTGGACTTATAAGGTATATACTTAGTACATACAAAGTACACATGTGATTGTACCGATTGTGTATTGTAAGTTGTATATACCAGGAAAGCACCCATTACATATCTGGCTGTATCATGTATGGTTACTCATATTTTTATTCACAACAGTTTAATCTGTTTACAGACGATTAACAACAAAAGTTACTTTATGTAAAGTCTGAGGAAAAATATGTTTAATCATTTTCCAATGAACCATTTCAGTCAAACTAAATACAGTTCAGTTAAAGCCAATTCTGATTAATTTCACCCAGCAGTAAAGTAGATTACTGATTCAGAGATCCTTCATTATTGTCCATGAGTGCATCAGATCTATAACACAAGTGTAGGCAGTTTTATAAACAAAGTAAAAACTACAGTACAGTACAGTACAGTATTGCCATTAGCAGTAAACACTGTAGAAAGTTTGACTGAAATAGGGGCCAGAACATTGTAAAATAATTTTATTTTAGGCCTGAACAGCAAATGGTGAACTAATGAAGTAAAATAATTACTCATTCACACACACTCGTAAGCCCCTGCAACCATTCGTTAGTAGAACCACCAAAATAAATCTCCATCTTGGCTGTTGTCCAAAACCAGTGTCACAGTGAGCGTGAAGGAGTTAGTGTTGCTTCGAGTCAGGCCCACTGGTCGACCCAGTCCAATTCCAGCACCATGTTTTGGTGAGGAGTGTCAGGGTCACCATCAGGTCTGACGTGTTAATGATGTGAGAGGACGAGGGGCAAAAAGGCACAGAGAGAGGGATCAGTAGCAGAAACGAGCTGTTAGAGGCAGGATGTGTGACGAGACTCGGGAAAATGCCCTGAGGGAGGATTTCCCAAACAAAAATAAATTACTTTGGGATAACCAGAGTTTACTTTTTATTCCAACTTACCTGATCTTTAAGAAGAATAAAAATAATCATCCTTGATTCTGCTGCTCTGATACCACAAACAAACTTCTAACCAGTAAATTCAGTTGGGGAAAGGCGTATAATAATAATAATAATAATGTCTTGTCTGTCATCTGTGTATGTTTCCCATACACAAACGAAATTCGTCTCTGCATTTAACCCAACCACCACCAGGTGGTGCAGTGAGCAGCCAGAAAGCGCCCGGGGAGCTGGAGAATTAGATGTGCACTCATAGACACCCCAAGGTGTGTAGTGGCCGGTGCGCGAACCCGCGTCCTTCGGGCCCCAAGTCAAAAGCCCTGCCACTACACCATAAGGATATAAGACCCAAATACATTCTGATCTTGAATAATTCAACATTTCACAGAAACATGCAAGTAGAAATATTCAACTTCACGAGCAAAAAAATTACAATAATGTGAGATTTCCCCTCTACAACTTCAGATAATCTGCTCAGAAACTGTTTTACAGTTTAGAACTGTCAAAAGTGTCTGTTACTAATAAAACGCATAGCGCTGACCCAAAAACTAGACTACAAAAACATATTTGCAATAGCCTAATCAACAATGGTGCATTGATTAATGGTATGTTTTTGTGGGTTTGTTGATAAAAACACATCTGCTATGAGGAATTTAATAATCCAGACACAAAAAAGGTGATAAAGACAAGTAGAAAACTTTATCTGCAGGTGAATGCAGCCAGATCTTACAGACTGTAGTAAATTTTCACCCCTGGTGTAGATTTTAGCAGCAAATGCTTCAATATTAGAAAATAAAACACGTGCGATGTGAGCTGGGACTATTAATGCAAAAAGACTCCAGGGCTCAGCACACTCCTTCTGAAGATGAACAGTGCACGTCGCTGCACGCAGTCTTCCCACCAGTCTCCACTCCGTCCCTGCAGCCGCCATTTGGCCACAAATCTATCGCGAGGAGAGCGCCACACTTTTCAGCAGACGGACTCCTCCAGACACGAAGTCTCCATCCAGGAGTTCTTGTCCATTTGACTAATTTAGTGCGTTTGAAGAGTCAGGCGCTGAATGTACGAGCACAGTTGTGAATTGACGAACACGCCCACAATCACACACTTGGCACCTACGTCTGTGAGAAGAGGGCGAAGCTGCTCTGAGAACAAAATGACGCAATGTTCGTCGCGCAATTACGTCGATGAGAGCCAATTTCGCCGCTTCAGACGGAGTATGCAGGACCCTTCAATGAACTTTAAATCTACAGTTCCCCACAGCTACAGCTCCATCTGCTGGCCAAAATGTGCAATGACATCAACAAACATCTGAAGATGCTCAAAGTGAGTGTTGTAACTCTACCAGGACTAAGCTCCACCAGATAAGGCAGCTTCTCAGGAGGCAGCAAGCCGTCCTTCCCTCTGAGCCCTTTGTCGTCCACCTTCCTTCCTTTCCTGCCCTGGTAGTCGGGTGGTCTCTTCTTCAGCTGGAACACCATCGATCCTGAAACACAAAGAGGAGAGGCGATTTTAAAACTGCACCACACAAGGAGTAGAAACCAACAAACGGTATATGTACAGTCAGGTACTCCAAATAAAGACACACCCCGTTTGTTGTTTAAAGTGAGCCAATTCAAGCTCTTTAACAAAAAGAAGTTCCATTTAGTTTATTTTAGAAAAGCTTTGATGATGAACCATTTAACACTAATAACCAGAACAATAAAAGGCAGAGCAGCTCTGGTGACATGTCAGACAGATACTCTCCTTCTAAACACCAGTTATTCACGTCTTTTTCAACCATCTGGGACAATAAATTAAATGTGGAAGAGCTTTAATCTTTAGAAAACGTGCACGTTTGTTGCGAGTTGTGCAGAATCTAAAATGATCTCTAACAATGTGTTTCTGTGATCAAACTGAGATCATTTTCTGCTGCATGAGAGCGCAGTTCAGAGCGAATGCTCTGGTTCTTTGAAGCTTGTTCTAATACAGATGTGAGGTTTCATTAAACACACATTAAATATGATCTCATGCTTTTAAATTCTGAGGAATTCAGAATAAACACAGTGATTCTGTACAAAACAAGCGTTCAAACTCGGGCAATTTCCCTAACATAGAAATAAAAACGTGTACCGTCTTTTATGTTAAATTCTGCAAAAATATTAACAAGCAGCTTCAAGTTCATGGCCAGACCACAAAAGCTTTGACTTTATGCGTCTACATCAATAGACATACACTGAAGATGAGCTTAACATGTTTAGGGGGAAAAAAAAGATTTAATTGTACAGTAATTTGCTTGTCTCGGATCGCAACAGCTGCATAAGAGAGCGTAAGATGGAGGGATTCTTTTTTTTTTGACAAACATGAAATTTGTTCAAGTTTGAATAAAATGTCTTAGGGAGACATCAGTGTGTGTTTTGCATGTTCACCAGTTGTGAAACAGACTGTGTGTAAGTTTGCATTAAAAATGCTGCGATCTGATAGTCAGCTGTCACTCAGAATAATCGAGGGGACATTTATGTTTTTAGAGCCGTCCAGTTGTGATGAAAGCAACAAGAAATTAAACCAAGGCTCAAAAGGTTGTCTACACTGAAATAAAAAAATTAAAAAGCTGCATTTAATGTCCAACTTTTCTCTGATTTTGTACAAAACTACCAGTCAAAGTAAATTGTAATGACGAAATGGCACCAGAAGGGGTCAGTAGACACCATGAAAAAAATACAAAGTGTCAGCAAACATTGTACAGTAAACATTAAAAGTAGGCAGTAAGTGAAAGTGTGTTTTACCTCTGTCTGCAGGCCAGTCTCTGAAGATCTGCAGCGGACACTCTGAATCATCCAGAATCACCTCTTTGCCTGATTTTTCATCTTGCTGCAAACAAAACAAGAAAAAAAAATCCAGTCAGTCTGCTGTAAATCTAAATAAAACTCTGAGGTTCAATCCATCACCGTAAATATATGCATCAGGAGCATATTTTATTATTAAGTTAGAATATTTTTGCTCCAAAAAAGCAGGGAATAAACCCATTTATAAGTCAACTGGGTTGTGAGAGGAGTTGTGAACTCATTCCGAGAGCACAGAAAAGGGAAGCTAAACTGGTGTTGTTGACCCAAAGAAGTTAAGTCCGGTCATCTGGCTGTCACTGACCACGTACATGTTGGAGTTTAGCGTCACCATCTCAGCAGAGATAACTGCTTTCACTTCTCAACTGTGCTCATGTTTATCACAGTAAACGCCCCGCTCCTTCCCCAGGAGTGGGAATCGTTTGGCACTTCACAATCCAGAAGCTGAGATGCAGTTACAAAATGTTTATTGGTACATTTAGATTAGTTTGAAACTTAAGACTCTGGCATAAAAAAAAGACATATTTTTATACCTAATTAAAATAAACTTTTAATCACAGGCTGCTGACCAACAATTAGTACATATGCTTAGGGCTGAACAATTCAATGCATTTGCAATAATATCGCATTATGATAAAATTAGATTTTCTAATGCGAAGGCTGCAATTTGACTGATCACGTGACACAAATCTTTATCAACACTTACAAAAAACAACACCACAAAGACATTTACGATGGTTGCATGGCTAGAATGACAACAACCAGTGCTTCAACTTCAGCAAAGTATCAGCCGACAG
Source organism: Garcialebias charrua (assembly GCA_038048925.1). Lineage (NCBI taxonomy): Eukaryota > Metazoa > Chordata > Actinopteri > Cyprinodontiformes > Rivulidae > Garcialebias > Garcialebias charrua. The sequence goes on along the minus strand of JBBPBX010021824.1, from coordinate 27,202 downwards.
GGATCACTGACCGAACTGTTTGAACTTCAAACAGTAATTTTTTTTTATATCTAATTTTTTATATTTATTTATTAACTGTCATGTGAAGTTCAGACAGTAGTTAGGAAGTTCACTTAACATGTTTACTATTATGTTTATGAAACAAGAAAAAATAGAAATGGTGAAAAGAAAAGGCATAGATTTGTTTGCTTTATTGTAATCTCTGCTTTAAATAAATCTGACATTGTTTATTATAAAACAGATTGATTTATTGCTTCTGTTTGTTGAAAAATGCTTAAGATATTTAAAAAAATAATCGCGTTTTAAATCGCAATTGCAATTTATAGAAAAAAAATTGCGATTACATTATTTTCCAAAATCGTTCAGCCCTACATATGCTACTTTATTAAAATAACAGAAAAGCTAACGTGATTGAGTTTATCTCTACTTGTTAATACTCAAATCCGCTGCTTGAAAGTCATCACTAAAGACAGCCAGGTTACGATAATTTCAATTATTACTTATAGGCAGGTGTTCGGGGTTCAGCAAACACAAAATAAAAAAGATGGGAGAACAGGCAGCTTTACTGCCTCATGTTTCTACTACAGGAAGCTACAGATCACAGATTGAATAAACGGCATCATGCAGGAACTGCTCTGTTGACTCTCATAAAGTGGCAGCTCAGATTAAAGGGGACCACAGATGCAAAATTTTCTTTTTAATGTTTTTTTAACTCTACTTTGGGTATTTACTTCTTTAAAAAAACAGTCCTAGGGCCAAAGAAATGCACCCAGTGGTATATTTACTCTAAGTAGATTTATTTTTCAGGGATATAAATGTCTCGTTTTCAAATCCTGCGCTTGTGACGTCACAAGCCGCAGCCACAACCCACCCCAAACCTGAGTCCAGCCCCTCACCTAGCAACCCCTGGTTAGGCTCAACCCACTTCAGTATAAAAGACGTGACGGTTGTTTTTCCTGATTTCATCTCATCTTTTGTTTAAATGTTCTTAATTTCATGTGTACAGCACTTTGTTGCAGCTGTGGTTGTTTTAAATGGCTTTATAAATAAAGTATAATTGTTATTTTTACGTTTTAGTTCAATTTTTAGCGTATTAGCGATCGCTCCCAACGAGCAGCCGGCAGACGTAAAACGAGCAGACCGCCGGCGAAGGGACCATCTGCGGGCGTGAGCTGCTGGGAACTGCTGGCTTTTGAGGACCGTGGGTCCGGTCAGAGGTTGCCTCATACGGATAAATTAACTGGAAACACTCGGTGAACTTTGTGTATGTGTCTGGACTGGAGCAGCGATCGCTCCCAAAGCGCCGCATGCAACGAGCGGAGCTAAGCGGGCGGAGGAGGAAGAGCTATCATTAGCCTCGGATTCGGGTGGGCTAATGCTAAAAGGAGCAGCTAATGGCGGCGCGCGCAGACGGCTTTCGGTAAGTTATCTTAAGCTAGCACTAACAGTAAGTCAAATGAGTAATAAAAAAAGAGCTAATTTTACAAGCCCAAAACCGGAAAAGTTGGCACGTTGTGCAAATCGCAAATAAAAACAGAATACAATGACTTGCAAATCTTTTTCAACCCATATTCAACTGAATAGAATGCAAAGACAATATATTTAATGTTCGAACGGAGAAACTTTATTTTGTTTTGCAAATAACCATTAACTTAGAATTCAATGGCAGCAACACATTGCAAAAAAGTTGGCACAGGGACATATTTACCACTGTGTTACATCGCCTTTCCTTTTAACAACACTCAGTAAACGTTTGGGAACTGAGGAGACCAATTTTTGAAGCTTTTCAGGTGGAATTCTTCCCCATTCTTGCTTGATGTACAGCTTAAGTTGTTCAACAGTCCGGGGTCTCCGTTGTCGTATTTTACGTTTCATAATGCGCCACACATTTTCAATGGGGGACAGGTCTGGACTGCAGGCAGGCCAGGGGAGGACCCGCACTCTTTTGCTACGAAGCCACGCTGTTGTAACACGTGCAGAATGTGGCTTGGCATTGTCTTGCTGAAATAAGCTGGGGCGTCCATGAAAAAGACGTCGCTTGGATGGCAGCATATGTTGCTCCAAAACCTGTATGTACCTTTCAGCATTAATGGTGCCTTCACAGATGTGTAAGTTACCCATGCCTTGGGCACTAATGCACCCCCATACCATCACAGATGCTGGCTTTTGAACTTTGCGCCTATAACAGTCCTGATGGTTCTTTTCCTCTTTGGTCCGTAAGACACGACGTCCACAGTTTCCAAAGACAATTTGAAATGTGGACTCATCAGACCACAGAACACTTTTCCACTTTGCATCAGTCCATCTCAGATGAGCTCGGGCCCAGCAAAGCCGGCGGCGTTTCTGGATCTTGTTGATGAATGGCTTTTGCTTTGCATAGTAGAGCTTTAACTTGCACTTACAGATGTAGCGACGAACTGTAGTTACTGACAGTGGTTTTCTGAAGTATTCCTGAGCCCATGTGGTGATATCTTTTACACACTGATGTCGGTTTTTGATGCAGTACCGCCTGAGGGATCGAAGGTCACGGGCATTCAATGTTGGTTTTCGGCCTTGCCCCTTACGTGTAGTGATTTCTCCAGATTCTCTGAACCTTTTGATGATATTACGGACCGTAGATGGTGAAATTCCTAAATTCCTTGCAATAGCTCGTTGAGAAAAGTTGTTCTTGAACTGTTCGACAATTTGCCCACGCATTTGTTCACAGAGTGGTGACCCTCGCCCCATCCTTCTATGTGGATGACTGAGCATGTCAAGGAAGCTGCTTTTATACCCAATCATGGCACCCACCTGTTCCCAATTTGCATGTTCACCTGTGGGATATTCCAAATAAGTGTTTGATGAGCATTCCTCAAATTTCTCTGTCTTCTTTGTCACTTGTGCCAGCTTTTTTGAAACATGTTGCAGGCATCAAATTCCAAATGAGCTAATAATTGCAAAAAATAACAAAGTTTACCAGTTCGAACGTTAAGTATGTGGTCTTTGCAGTGTGTTCAATTGAATATAGGTTGAAAAAGATTTGCAAGTCATTGTATTCTGTTTTTATTTGCGATTTCCACAACGTGCCAACTTTTCTGGTTTTGGGCTTGTAAAACAACAACATATTAGAGATACTGGCTGTTACAGAGGGCGGAGTTAATGTAAAAAGATTTTTGAAGGGCGTGGCCTTCAGAGCTCATTATTATAAACAGCCTGTTCAGAACGGAAATGAGAAAAGGCAGAACTAGAAAGGGGATATTTTATTATCTAAGAATAATTTTGTGCATTAAATTGAATGAACATGGTCTGGATAGCCCACAGACATACCATAAAAATTTATAAAACCAATATGTGGTCTCCTTTAAGAATTGATTTATAATTTGGATGTCCGCATTGTGATCCATCTGAAAAAAGATTTAAGCCCCCACCCTTATAAAACACACCGACAGGCCCATTATTACTACTGTATAGCTCACTGCTCCTGCTCACTCAGGCCCTATTTACATGGTGGGGGGAAATGTTTTTTCCAATGTTGATGCAAGGGGGAAAAAAATCGGTGTCGACATTGAGCGCATGCAGTGTTTACATGCAACCGCAGCAACACCCACCCACCCGCCAACCACGATCTTGTCACGATCACAGCAGTAGCCGAAGAGCAAGACCTGTGTGAGGTCAACGGCCAAGCCTACTTCACACCGCTGTGTTCAGGTTCCATGTCAAAGTCATGCTGCCTCCTCAATATGATGCCACCATGTTGAACAAGAGTACAGCATACGGCAGATTATATGCCCCTCGTCAACCTACTATACAGCAATCTACAGCAATGGCTCAGACGAGTAGGCTCTGACCTTGATCTTAGAGCCGGAGTGATGAAAAGATTACAAGACACACGGTCTAATGGTGGTAGAATGCTGAATCAAGTTGCTTTAAATTATCTTGACTGGATCAGAAGTTATGGTCCAGACTCCAGACACGGAAAAACCATGTCTAAATTTTGACCTTGATTTGTGACCTTGATCTCAAAGTTGGGGTAATGAAAAGTGATGTATATGTGAATGAAGTTTAGTTAAATTATCTTGAGCATATCAAAAGTTATGGTCCAGACTCCAGGCAAGTAAACACCAAGTCTAAATTTTGACCTTTATTTGTGACCTTGATCTCAAAGTTGGGGTAATGAAAAGTTATGTACTGTATAAGTGAATGAAGTTTAGTTAAATTATCTTAAGCATATCAAAAGTTATGGTCCAGACAAGCACAAAAAAAATATTTAAATTTTGATCTTGATTTGTGACCTTGATCTCAAAGTTGGGGTAATGAAAAGTGATGTATATGTGAATAAAGTTTAGTTAAATTATCTTGAGCATATCAAAAGTTATGGTCCAGACTCCAGACAAGTAAACACCAAGTCTAAATTTTGACCTTGATTTGTGACCTTGATCTCAAAGTTGGGGTAATGAAAAGTTATGTAATGTACATGTGAATGAAGTTTAGTTAAATTATCTTAAGCATATCAAAAGTTATGGTCCAGACAAGCACAAAAAAAAGTCTAAATTTTGATCTTGATTTGTGACCTTGATCTCAAATTTGGGGTAATGAAAAGTATATATATGACACTTCATCTTGTGATGCATATGTGAATGAAGTTTAGTTAAAACTATCTTGAGCATATCAGACGTTATGGGTGTGGCAAGATAAAGTTTACAGTTTACAGAGCCCAACACAATACGCCCGCCTTCCAACGGGTGCACAACAATGTTTATGTTTATGTTTATGTTTATTAAATTTGTTCATTTTTTTACAAAAGAAACAATACAAGGCAATCTCATAATGATAGTGTACAAAATGTAAAAAAATGAAAGGTGGCAGAAAGAAGAATAAATCTTATTATATCTGCCCCTTATCTCCAACAATCAGATTAAACAACAGTAGTCAAACCATGTAAACAATAATAATCTTCAACCAACTTTTTCCAACAGTCAGGTTAAACAATAATATTCTTCAACCAACAGTACAAAATTATTAACTCTTTTTAATTTTCTAACTAACAGTACAAAATGACTAACTCTTTCTAATTTTCTAACTAATACAATACACATTACGTTATTTCACATATATTTTTTTAACACATTTGTTTTGATCATTTTTTTAAATGTAAACATTGACTTGGCATTTTTAACTACATTCTCCAAGCCATTCCATAATCTAATTCCCTGGATTGAGGTAGAACGTCCCTTCAAACTGGTTCTGAATTGTGGTTTTACAAACAACTCTGTTCCCTTAAGATTATAACAACTTTGTCTTTTAACAAAGTGCATTTGGATATTTAAAGGTAATGCATTATTTTGAGCTCTATACATAACTGATAAAATATTATAGTCTACCAAATCATGGAACTTCAATAATTTTAGTTGATAAAATAATGTACTTGATGGATGACGGTAATGCTTTCTAGTGATAATTCTTACAGCTCTTTTCTGTAATACAAAAATAGGCTTTGTGATTGTTTTACACGCTTTCCCCCAAACATCAATACAATAGATTAAGTGTGGAACAATGATTGTGTTATACAACAAATACAGCAACCCCTCGAGTTACGTCAGGGATAGGGACCTACGTGTGTGACTTAGGTCGATTTTGTCGTACCTCGCGGACCAAAAACACATGCCTATCGTAGGTCCGCGTTTCTGACATAGGTCGCGGTTATACCGCTAACGGAGCGCCGCACACATATTTAATGGCATGAGACTGAACAAGCAGACATACTAAGGCCATAAACACGCACAGAACTGCACAATAAATAAAAAATATAATGTCTTACTTTGAGCCGGTGGCCCCGACTGCCAGGCGGACATTTGCGGCGAGCTCCCGGCCGCAGATGGATCCTCCGCGGCATGTCGGCTCGGTGTCTTCGCCTGTGTTAGCTGCTTTGTTAGCTGCTGTCGTTAGCATGTCGGGCGGCGTTGTGGCCGCCGATCGCGGGGCGATCCGCGGCTGCTCCTCCGGACCTGAGACGTCCACAGAGTTGACCGAGTGTTTCCAGCTCATTTATCCGTATGAGGCAACCCTGATCGGGCACACGGAGCCAGCTGACAGTAGCCTCCGGAGCTCCATTGACCGCAGTACAGTTGTAAAATGGCAACCGGAAGTGGCGAGCGGAAACCGGAAGTTGCGTAAATACGATTAATTTCTTATCAAAACGTAAAATTAATAATTATACTTTATTTATAAAGCCATTTAAAACAACCACAGCTGCAACAAAGTGCTATACACATGAAATTAATAACTTTTAAACACAAAAAAAAATAAATAATAATAATTTTTTTTTTTTTTTTAATCATATTTTTATTAAATATGATAAAATCGTAAGTCTGAGTTGCCGTAGGTCGCAGGTGTCGTACCTCGAGGGTTACCTGTACAGAGCTTTATCATTCAATAGGTCTCTGACTTTGTACAGTACTGCTATCGATCTAGCTATTTTTATTCTTACAGAATTTATGTGTTGTTTCCATGTCAGTTTGTCATCAATGATGACACCCAAAAACTTCATCTCATTCACTCTACAAATCTCAACATCCTCAATTTTCAGAGTCAGAGTCAGAGTCAGAGAGTCTTTATTGTCATTTGCACCGCATGTGGTACATGAGATGAAAACGAGATTATGTACACGAGGTCCCAGTTACATCCAACAACAAATGAAAGAGAAAAACAGTAATAACATCGAGAACTAACTAAGAAAAACATCAACTAGTAATACACTAAGCCTAATATAGTGGGAATAAACAGCAGCACGAACATGAGTTTGTATGAGCAGATGGTCACAGATGAACACAGATGAACACAGCAACAAGAAAACATATCAGCATCAGCATGATGTGATATTTTGCAGTGTTTATTTTAATTTTATTTTTATTTATTCATGAGTCTAACAGCCTCAGGGTAGAAGCTGTTCCTCAGTCTAGTGGTTCTACACTTGATGCTCCTCAACCTCCGTCCTGAGGGGAGTGGGGCAAAGAGTGAGTGTGCTGGATGAGTGAGGTCTTTCATGATACAGGTGGCTCTTTTCCTGCATCTAGAGGTGTAAATGTCTGTGATGGTGGGGAGACTGACTCCAACAGACTTCTGTGCAGCCTTCACCACTCTCTGCAGAGCTTTCCTCTCTTCAACTGTGCAGCCTCCATGCCACACGTTGATGCTGGAGCACAGGATGCTCTCCACTGCACACCTGTAGAAGGAGGTGAGAACTGGGCTGCTCAGACCAGCTCGTCTCAGCCGTCTGAGGAAGTAGAGTCTCTGATGACCTTTCTTGATCAGGCTGGTGGTGTTGTTGCTCCAGCTGAGGTTATCATTCATGTGTACACCCAAGTATTTGTAGCTGGAGACCACTTCCACTGCAGACCCACCTATTATCAGTGGGGCATGGGTGTGTTTGTTCCTTCTGAAGTCCACAATCATCTCCTTTGTCTTCTTCACATTCATGTGAAGATTATTCTCTTTGCACCAGCTCTCCAGGTGTTCCACCTCCTGTCTGTAGCTGGACTCATCATTGTTTGTGATGCATCCCACCACCGCTGTATCATCTGCAAACTTAACAATATGACAGCCTGGAAGTGTGGCTGTACAATCATATGTGAGCAGAGTGAACAGAAGGGGGCTCAGCACACATCCCTGAGGAGAGCCAGTGCTGAGGGTTATGGTGGAGGAGGAGAAGTTGTGGATCTTCACGGACTGTGGTCTGTCTGTTAAGAAGTCTAGTATCCAGTTACAAATAGAGGGGCTTAGTCCAAGTGTAGATAGTTTGTCTATCAGAGTTTGGGGGATCATGGTGTTGAAGGCAGATGTGAAGTCCACAAAGAGCAGACGCACGTATGAGTCTTTCTGATCCAGGTGGGTGAGAGCAGTGTGGACCACGGAAGAAATGGCGTCCTCTGTTGATCGGTTCTCACGGTATGCGTATTGATGAGGGTCCTCATTGATGTTGACGGTTGCCTTGATGTGGGACATGACCAGTTTCTCAAAACATTTAGCGACTATCGGGGTGAGGGCCACCGGTCTATAGTCATTCAGACCAGTCACTGTGGAGCTCTTTGGGACTGGGATGATGGTCGCGGTCTTCAGGCAGGTGGGAACTGACTCCAGTGCAAGTGAGGTGGTGAAGATGTCAGCCAGCACCTCACAGAGCTGGTCCGCACATTCCTTCAGAACTTTCCCTGGGATGTTGTCTGGTCCGGTTGCTTTATGAGGATTAATCTTTCTGAGACTGCCTCTCACTTCTGCTGCGGACACCCTGAGATGCTCTTCATCTGGTGATGAGGTGAGTCTGGTGCTAGCAGGTCTGTTTGGATCATCAAAACGTGCATAAAACTTATTGAGGGCATCAGGCAGAGATGGGTCCCTGGGGCATTGTTTGTTTTTGCCTTTGTAATCTGTTATGCATTTAATACCCTTCCACATGCTCCGTGGGTCTTGTGAGGTGAACTGTCCCTCGATCCTCTGTGCATACGTGGCCTTGGCCTTCTTAATGCCATCCTTCAGTTCATTCCTGCTCTTTCTCAGTTCCACTTTATCTCCTGACTTGAATGCAGTGTCTCTGGCTGCTAGCAAGGCGTGAACTTCTTTATTTAACCAGGGTTTCCGGTTCGGGTAGGATTTCACATATTTTTTTATGGATACATTTTCAGAGCATGTACTGATGTAACCCAGGACTGAGGAAGCGTACAGTTCCATGTCCACTGAACTACCATCAGTGGCTGCTTCTCTGAAAACAGACCAGTTTGTCCTCTCAAAACAGTCTCTCAACATGGGGGAACTATCTTGAGGCCAGATTGTTATTTCTCTTTGTTCCGGCTTTGAGCGCCTGAGTGGAGGGAGTTCTCTTGGGGCCAGAATCAGAGAGTCGTGATCGGAAGATCCGAGCGCTGGGCGTGTCTTCGCCGTGTATGCCCCCTTTACATTTGTGTAGACTTGGTCGAGTATTTTATCTCCTCTCGTAGCTGCGAAGACGTTCTTATTGAAGGCTGGGAGGGACACTTGGAGATCTACGTGATTGACGTCCCCGCAAACAATGAAAAGCCCCTCAGGATATTTACACTGCAGCGAGGTGAGTAAGTCATGAATTTCTCTCTGGGCGTCATTAGCATTAGCATCAGGGGCTATGTAAATAACGCTGATTACGATCACTGAATAGTCACGTGGCATATAATGCGGCCTACATCTTATTGTGATCAACTCCACGGCAGCTGAACAAGCTCTTTTTATCACAGCACAGTTCGTGCACCAATCTTTGTGTACGTAAATACAAACACCGCCACCTCGCGTTTTCCCCGTAGTCTCGATGCACCGGTCTGTTCTGAAAAAGAGCCGGTCGTCCAGCTCGTAAACAGAGTCAGGAGTGTCCTCAGAAATCCATGTTTCCGTAAGACAAAGCACGGAACATCTTCTCATCTCCTCCGACGTGGTCACCCTCAAACGAAGTAGATCCATCTTGTTGTCGAGTGAGCGAACGTTAGACAGGAAAAGAGCCGGCATCGGGGGTTTACCGGTTTTAGCGTCTTTCCGCATTCTCGTCATAATTCCTGCACGACAACCCCGCTTCTTTCCTCGTGAGCATCGCTTCCTTTTCTTTCCCCTGGAGTGCATCTGCTTCCAGAAGGACGTTTTTAGCAGGTCCAATCTTCCGAGTTCTGATTTGAGTTCGTTGCTGATTTCAGCTGTGCCCTGTGGTAAATCCGCTCCAATTCTTAACAGATCAGTTCGGCTGTAATTCACCCGCAAAACACGCGCAGAGTCAGGTACAAAAACACTTTTAAAATTACTAAAAACTAGAGATGATCCGGGAACTCGTGAAGCTGCGGCTGCACTGAGCGCGGCCATCTTGCGCGCGGCTTTGAGTGGAACATCAACAGTTTTCTTTTTATTACCGAATATCATGTAATTAGTTTTTTCTAGATTTAATGATAATTTATTTATTTTAAACCAAGTTTGTATCTTGACAAATTCTGTCTTTATCAATTCTAACATTTGTTCTATATCTTCACCTGAACAGAAAAAAGTGGTATCATCAGCGAAAAGTACACATTTAAGGAGTCCTGACACATTTACCAAGTCATTCACATATAAAATAAAAAGCTTTGGTCCAAGTACAGAGCCTTGGGGAACTCCACATGTGATATTACAGAGGTCAGATCTTAATAACAATAACAACCTCACGAAAGGAATTTGGTGCATGATCTAAAACCAATGTAGGTCTATCATGAAAATGAAGAGCTCACAGAGTTCCTAACACGCAGTGAGGCCTCACCTAAACTGCAAAGATTGATCCATGTTCAGGGTGTTTGCATCCCAGGTGTGTCGTTCAGTGTGAAGGCTTAACCTCGTGAACTTTTCCTGCATCTTACAACTGTCTCTATGTCTGTATCTGGATGTATTCGTGTTTCGTCTCTGGAGAATCTTTTGCTAGCATTTCTTATGATTGGTTACAATCAGAGACCATCTGGAAGCGCAGATATGAGAGGATGTGTGTGTGTGGGGGGGATAAACACACTGAGCCGTGACGGTCTGAAGAAACTGAACTGCATTCCTCCTGAAGGGTTGTGTTTGTGCAGAGCGGAAATCTGCTTCAATCTGCCAGTCGGGTGAAGTGTGTGTTTTCACCAGTGACCTTGACTTTCCTCCCATCAGAAGTATGATGGTGTGAACTGATGGCTGGACCGAACTGTGCTGGTCCAAAATAAATAAAAACTTCTGAATTCCATTTAAATCAAATGGTGAGAGAAGGATTCCGTTCCATTATCAAAAGTGAAGAGTTTCTTGTGTTTCAGGCTCCATTGAACAGGGCCGAGATGTTTAGTGGAAGTAAATGAAGGTTAAGTGAAGATCCTGAAAAATAAAATTCAAAGAAAATATAAAAATATCTCTACCCGAGCGATGCAGTACTCTCTGGGGTTCTCCTTCTCCAACCCGTACTTCTCCAGCGCCTCGACCACAGCGAAGTCAGCCGTGTCCCTCGTGGAGAGCAGGATGGTTTTGTACGGGATGTTGGGCTTCAAACTGTCGGCATAGATTCTTAAAGTACCACCTGCAGACAGCACAGTGTATATTCGTTACATTAGGCTAAAAAATAAAAATAAAGCAAGAAGACATTTACTGTATAGTGCTTAGAGAAACATTAGACATGACTTAGTTACCGTATTTTCCGGTCTATAAGTCGCATCTTTTTGCCTAATTTGCATGCCCTGCGACTAATAGAGAGGTGAGACGTGTTTATGGATTTTTTCCCATATTTTTAGACCAATTTTTGGCTCAGATATGACCGTTTTTCATTTTGGCAGAAAATGGTGCAGTGCCACTTTTGTCCGCTAGGGTACACGACTGTTCCCACCTCATGTGTTCGACGGCAGTCTCCTCTGGTCGGACTGACTCTGTCGCAGCCCGGCTTCCTGCTCTGGAGGTAACTACTGTTAGCCGTGTTTGTCAGCAAGATAAGTCAAGAACCACAGGACAGATTTTTATCAAACTTACAGAAAGTAATCACTGTAAGGACATTTACAACTGACTAGCTTTATAAGATGTTTGAGATAAAATTCGATGTTTTATAACTGTAAATGTGGCGTGGTTAGCTTAGTTGTTTAGCTAAGGTTAGCTTGTAGCTCCGTGTTTTTAACGGGTACTATTTTGCAAATAGCTCATGAACGACAGGACAGATTTTCTTTAAACTTACAGAAAGTAATTACTGGGTGGACATTTACAAACTGTATGAGATTTTTGAGCTAAAATTTTATTTATTTATCATTTATTTTCGCAGCGCACGCAACGGTTTGGAAGAAGTCAAAGCGAAACAATTTAAATCCAGCTGATTTGACCATTTCGTGAATTTATTAGAACGGTTAAGCTCAGGAACCCTTGTGCTATAATGTCAGCTAAGAAATATATTTAAGAGTTTATTTAGCTAAATTTTAAAGAAATAAAGCCGTCCCACCCGTGCGCGTGCACATGGCGAAATCTTTTTTAAATCCAGCTGATTTGACAATTGCGTTCATTTATTAAGGAAAAGTTCAGCTAAGACACATCTTTGCTATAATTTTCAGCAAACAAATAATTGTTTTTACCGTGTTAATCTTGTAAAGTCCTTCCGTGCTCGCTCGCTCTGTGGCTGCCATTTGCAGCAGGGCAAATGAGGCGCTGACCCATCGCGTATCGGTGATGCATAATAGATGCGACTTGAATAGGGGTGCGACACGTTTATGGATTTTTACAATTTATTGCCAATAATTGGACAAAGCGACTTATAGAGAGGTGAGACTTATCAGGCGGAAAATACGGTATATGAAAACATTGTTCTACATTATCTACGGTTTATTGGCATTAACACGTTTAAATTAACGTTTGAATCAGTACTTATACACAAACATAATCGTTATTATTTATAATGTTGTATTTCAAGCATTCTCCCAAACAAAATCATCCTGCAGGGAATGTGACCATGCACTGAAAATGAAAACCTCTGCAGCAGAGCAGGATTTTCAGAAACATTACATAAACTTGGTTTCTTTTTTTGTTGTCATTTCAAATTGCAGGAAGAGCGTCTCTCCAAACCGCAGCCGTCCTGAATGAGCAGTGGTTCGAGCTGTTTTTAGATCCGCTTCGCTCCATCTGTCCGTCTGGTGGAGCAATTAGGTAACGCCTGAGTCACAAACCCAACCAGTCGGCGTGTTTGTGTCATTCGCTGTGTGTGCAAACTGTAAACATCACAGTGTGACACTTTCTAACAACATATGGCGCTTCAGGAAACCAGTTTTCACAAAATCAAATGTGAAATTATTCAAAATAAAATAAAAAAAGCAGAAACTAATTAGGGCGTATTAGGACGGGCTCAGTTTGTCTTACAAAAACCACTGGCGGTGGAAACAGCTGCAGAGAACCTTAACCAAGCGTGCACAGCTGATTTGCTGGTTGATTCTCTGAAGCCGTGCCACAGTGCATAAGAAGCTGCAGTGAACTGTGAAGTTCAGGTCACTCCGCAGATTAACTACTGACATCACAAGGACGCAAAAACAAGTTCAAAAGCTGTTCCAGCTGTTTTTGACTGTACTGTACAGTTCGAGTTATTGTGCTGAAAATCTGACTGCGTTCACACAGAAAGGAAGTTTCTACGCTCTGACATTTTAATTTCTTTAGATTTCGCAATTACCGTAATTTCCGGATATAAGCCTCTACTTTTTTCACATGCTTTGAACACCACAGCTTGTACAATGCTGCAGCTAATTTTCAGATTTTTTTTTTGACGGGCTAACGAGCTCCATGCTGCCAAGACATTTAGCCACGTCACACCCAAGAGCTCACATAATTGCCCAATACACGTCTCTCTTGGGGGGTGGGTCCTCGTGACTCAATGAGACTACCTATTAGGGTTGTTATATAGATAAACCGATTCAACCGGATATCCGGTTTGACAAGCTAGCGATGTGGTTGCATCTGTAGCAGCCATAGAAATCGACAGCAACCAGCCACAAATCCTGAGATGAACTGGTTGTAGAGACACGGACCGGGTATCGCGAGACTTGCTGGGTTTACAATGCGTTTCTAAAACAACGCGAGAGTTGGAAATGCCCGCAAAGCTATTCTCACGCATGCTCCGTAGCTCACCAAGACGACGAGCATGGATGTGGATGTAAATAGTAGCAGCGCTAGCGGGTCACCGCAAAATATTTTCAATACATCAGCCAGACAAAAATCTAAAGTGTGGAACGTTTTCGGGTTTTACGAGGACGGAAAACTCGACAAAAGCCGCGCTATTGTAAGCTATGCAGAGCACCTCTGAAGTACACTGGTAGCACAACAAACCTTGATCTACATGCAACGAGAAAACACAGAGCAGTATGTACCCTGATTAGGGTTGGGCATCGAGAATCGAGAATCGTTCTGAACCGGGACTAACTGTCCGGTTTTCCCGGAATCGTTCAAAATATTAATTTGCGATTCCTATTTTCGATGCTAGTTAGCCGACCGGAAGTAGCCGCCACCGAAAACCAACGAAGAAGAATTCACCGGAAGTGTGCATTCCGCGATTGAAAGCTTACTAATTAATAAAATGACCAGTCAGGTCAGTGCAGCACTTGCAATAATTTTATATCATGCAAAGGAGGGTGGAGAAGTAAAATAGTGTCCCGTCTTTGACGCGCTCCACCGGATTATTTTCGCTTCGTATCCGACCGGAAGTACAGAGTGGTCCGTCTGCAAAACGCTCCGCCGAACTTTTCGCCAATCGCTACCTCTTCGGCTCCATCAGGTAAATAAATAAACTATGAACTACATCTCATACCAACATTAAGGCAGCTAACAAGTTATACTCCGCTTAAAGCGGTAAGTCAGCTCAAATACAAACACGATGCTAACGTTAGCTTGTATTTTTTTCTTCTTAGACAAACGACCTGAAATGGCTTCACAGTGTTCACCAGTGACTGTCCAAGGTAAAAACGTCAGTGTTAACTGAATGAAGAGTGCCACAGAACTGTTACAGCATATGTTGTGAAAAGGTTGCATCCCTTTTCAGATGTGAATTCAACCATGGATTGCACATTGCACTCAAATCCAACACTTATTAACATTCTTAATCCATTTAAAGTTCTCTGTGTCTTTTAAAATGTTTTAATGTCTCTAGTTTTCATTATTATATAATTTCTGTTTATGTTCTCTTCCATTCCATTATGAGTGAATGTCACAGTTTGAAGAATTATTGAATAGGTTAGTTAGGCAATAACAACAGAGCTAATAATTGTACACATTCTCAGTCTTAAAAATGATTTAATAATCTCTTTTTACTGATAAAACTGATAAACCTGTTGTTTGTTTAGGAACTTCCTGCAGTCTGTCCAGAAAGTCTCCACTGGAGGAGCGTTTTGCTGAGGAAGAGGCACAACATAATGTCACAGCTCCATGTCCATGAAGAAACAAATGGAGAGAGGGCTGCAGATACCAGGACATCCCACCAGCTGTTCTGTCTGAGGATCCTGCTGCTGCTGGTGGAACCAGGTTAGCCCATCAGTGGGAGCTCAGTAACATGACTGCAGCATCAGACACTGGACAATATTATATGTATAATAATAATAATATATGTTGGTGAGTCCATGTTGGCTCTAATCTGCCCTGTGAGAAATTCATAGTAAATGTAACAAAAAGGAAAAAGTTCATAGCATTAAATTCAAACAGAAGTTCAAATTATTTCATCCTGAAATAACTCTGGCTAACTACTGTAGCTTTTTTATAACATGGAGTTAAACTCAAAGTAGTCTCCTCAGATAAATAGTGTTACCATTATTTTTATATTAAAGTTTCTGTTAACTTATTATTTTTATATTTGATTGTTTCTGTTCAGTGCCCTGAGACAACTTCTGTTGTGACTTGGAGCTATATAGTATAAATAAACTGAACTGAATTGACACGTCTTTTTGTAACCCCGCCTACAAAAAGAATCGGAATCGAGAATCGAAAAGAATCGGAATCGAAACGAAGAATTGGAATCGAAACCGGAATCGCTCAAATTCAAACGATGCCCAACCCTAACCCTGATGCATGCTCAATAATCCAGGTAGAAAAATCTAAAAAAGCTAAGTCTGGTCCTCTGGACATTCAAAAAACAAAAACAAAACAAAGCAAAAAAAATTGTAG
>JBBPBX010021823.1:25654-35813 GCA_038048925.1 Garcialebias charrua | reverse complement strand
TCTATTGTCGATTGTTCAAGGAAAATCTACTGTTGCTGTTGTCATCATTCTTTAGTTTGTAGACAGGTCTCTTGTAAATGAGTCGTCGAGGCTCAATGAGATTAACCTGCCTAAATAAAGGTTGAATGAATCAGGACATACAAAAATAGCTGTGGTACTGCTGTAGTTTTCCATATACAGTAATTGAGTACACCCTTAAAGGTTCAGTATGCAGTTTCTGTAGAACTGCAGCAGTTAGAAATATTTTCAACAGGCAAAGCATTCTGATCCCTCCCCCTCAGAGCCATATGTGGCTCTGCCCCCTTGTGGTCTGTTGAATTTCAAATTCAAGCTCTGTTTTTATTGGCTGATTCAAATTCAAGCTCTGTTTTTATTGGCTGGTTACAAACTCTGTTTTTATTGGCTGGAAAATGGCGGGTCACCTTTTCTTTTTAGAAATGCTTATTTACCACCTGGAGAAGCAAGGGGACAATATTTTTTTTAATTTTTTTTCAGAGATTACCTGGCTAACATCAGTCTGTCAGGAGGTAGTGACAGAGTGAAGAAATATGTTCATAAAAAAAGCTACATACTGCAGCTTTAATGTGGACGGGTCATGATAATGCAGCCACCTGAAACTTGCCACCAATGGGTAAATAAGTGTAAGGTAAAGTCAGAAAACACCTACCATCCTCTGCTACAGTTTCTGAAACTGCTGTGGCCAAGTGAAGACCACATGCCCTCCAGCAGTCAAAGCCTATGAATTAAGTCCATTTGCTCTAGCTCCATCTGAATTCTGTCATCAGCCAACAAGCATGGAGATCTCTGCCCTTTCTCGTCTTCTGTGTCGTTTCACGTGTTGCCATTTTAATGGAGATAAATGTGTTTTAATTTTTATAAATGAATAAAAACAAATGCTGCAGCTGCACATTTTTAAAAATGGTGGGTTTGATTCTTGTGAAGGAGATGCCCTACTGACTGGTTTTGATTCTGATGATCTCTGACCGTTTAACAAAAACGACCCAATGGGAAGATTTTGGAGCCACACTGATTCTGAAAAAAGCTTTAAAATAATGTAATTGATATTATGCTCTTACAAATTTCCCTCAGCAACAGACCAGTGGGTGCTCGGGGCTCAACACAACAACTATAATTGGAAATCTGAGTTGCTTTGGCAGCTCGCTCAGTGTGAAGGATGCCGTATAAAATCAACCTTTATAGGTTTGATGTGACACGTGTATTGTCATCACTGTGCGTTCCTATGCAATGATTAAGTTTGCTCTCTACATTTACACGTGAGGTACACACACGGAGCAGCGGGCAACTACGTAAGTGCCCGGGGGAGCAGTTGGGTGTCTTGCTGAAGGACACCATGACATGTTGGCATGGCAGGGAAGCAAACTTGCAATTTTCCAGCCCCAAGTCGTGTCACACCTGCCCCTTAGATGACAATTTGTTAATCTTTACTGAACAGCATCAAATGTGCCTGATGAATGTTGGTACAGTATATGCGTTGTTTGATCCTGTTTTGTACTAATACTGCGAAACAAAGGCCACAGTGTGATGACTTGGAGATGATTAGTGCAACAATTGCTCAGAATCATTGTTCATGCAACTTCAAATGCCCTTAAATATTGTAAAATATTAGAAAGAAGCCCTTAGTTTACAGGAGAAATATTCCAAAGAAATTATTCAAATTACTTAGATGATTGTTAACAGTGTTTAAAAAAGCAAATATAGCATTTGTCCAGCAAAGAGCAGCTCAGAAAAAAATGTTTGGTCCAGAAATTGTAAATCTTGTATTGGGAAAATAGCATTTTTATCCAAATGAAGCTGAAGATACAATGCTGTGGGACATGTAATAAAATAAAAACATTCTTGTTCATCTTACAGTTAATCGCATCTAAAGATTATACAAATTTTGAATTGATTAACATACCATTAAATATTGCCTGGATTGTTGTTTATTTGTATGTGATGTAGCCAATGTTTTTTATGATGATGTAATAATTATTTAAAAACTGTTTCTGCAGCACAAGTGTTACATCCTGGCTACCGTGGACAAAGATCTGAAGAGAAGGATCAGGAAGATACCTGGGGTGCCCATCATGTACATCTCAAACCACAGGTAACTGTCTGAAAGTTGTCTCAAATGTTTCTGTGTTTGTGCACTTAAAAAAGTCAAAAATAAAAAAACACGAGTTATGTTATAACCTAATGTTTTCTATCTCTAATTACAGGTATAACATTGAACGGATGCCTGATGATTATGGTGCGCCAAGGTTTTAATATTAGTCCACCATTGCTGGCCCTGTAAATAAACTTGAAGATTTCTTTTCTTTTTTCTGTATACAGTAGAAACAAGACAAATAAAAATAAAAACATGCGCTTTGACGTTTGTGTGATATCCGGCTGGATTTGTTTATATTTCAGCTCTGCAGATGTAATTGTTTTCTCATTAAATACTTTGTTGCCATTTTCTGTGAATAAATAAAAAGATTACGGTAACTGAAATGTTTTCTTTTTTTTTAATTACAAAATATTTCATTAAATATTTGTTTCCCTTTTATGAACTCATTTTTTTACAATACAAATTCAAACTTTAAAAAAAAAAGTTTTTATTCATTTTACATATTAAAAAAACAACATAAAAGATCATTGGGAATAAACCATTTCATAAATATGTGAAAAAAATCAAAATACATAAAAGGTGGCAGAAAGAAGAAATATTTCTTATTTTGTCGTGCCCCTTTTTTTTCCCAAAAACAATTTACAAACAATCAATTTAAGCAATAATCTTCCAGAAACAACAGATCAATTTAGTAACATTTCACACTCAATAATTAACAAATGCATTAGGATGCATTACTTAAAGCTTCTAGAATCAATATACATTTTTTTAAATATACATGTACGGTACTGTATTCCCCTAACACAAACATTTGAGAATGAATGTAAAGATCCTAAAATATTAGAGAAAGAAGTGTTTGAATTTTATTCTGAACTATACTCAGCTAAGTACTCAGAAGAAGACTGTGAATGTTTTTTTAATAGCATCTCTACTCTGATACCAAAGATTGAGACTTCCTTCAAAGAAAATTGTGATGCTGAATTTAAAATGGAGGAGCTGGATTCAGTTATTATGAAAATGACCTCAAATAAATCCCCAGGCTCTGACGGTCTCACTGTAAATTTTTACAAATTTTTTTGGGAAGATATAAGGAAAATACTATTTAAAGCCTTATTGGATTGTATTGATAAAGGAGAATTGATGTCAAGTATGAAACAAGGACTGATTGTTCTGATCCCTAAAGCAGGCAAAGATAAAAGACATTTAGATAACTTAAGACCTATTACCTTACTGAATACGGATTACAAAATTTTTTCTGCTGCTATTGCAGCTAGGCTCAAGAAAGGAATTTCAGATATAATTAGTGAAACTCAATCAGGTTTTCTGAAAGGACGATCTATTCACAATAATATTAGACTTGTTTTAGACTTAATTGATTACAGTGATTTGATTGACGGAAACGGATTTATTCTTTTCTTAGATTTTTACAAAGCATTCGACTCTGTTGAACATACATTTATCTTTAAAACACTTACTCATTTAGGATTTGGCGAAAACTTCAGAGATTTAATTAAGATGCTGTATAAAGACATAAACAGTTGTGTAACCCTAAGTCATGGAACCTGTAACAGATTCAGTATTAGTAGAGGAATCCGCCAAGGCTGTGGAAGTTCACCATTGTTATTCATAATGGTCGCAGAGATGCTGTCCATACTAATTAAAAACTGTGGAATAACTGGAATTGATGTAATGGACAAGCAAATAATAATAAGTCAACTAGCTGATGATACAACCCTTTTCTTGAAAAATGAAGATCAGATTCCTGTAGCACTTCAAACCATAGATCTTTTTTCTAAAGCCTCGGGACTTCGATTAAATATTAATAAATGTGAGCTATTTTCCCTGAAGGATCAGCCGACGTTATCATTATGTAACATAAATGTTAAAAAAGAGGTAAAATACTTGGGTGTAGTGATAACAAAGGATAAAATGATCTCTGACAAGGTGAATATTTGGAACAATATTGACAAATGTAAATCGATTCTAAATAGGTGGTCACAGAGGGACATTTCAATTTTTGGTAGGATTTTATTAACTAAGATGGACAGTCTTTCCAGATTTATTTATCCAGCATATTCCCTTCCTATATCAACCAAGATGATAAAGGCTATCAATACTTTAAATTTTAATTACATTTGGAGGAAAAAAAATCACTATATATGTAAAAATGACTTGATTAAAACTTACGAAGATGGTGGAGGGAATGCAATAGACTTTGAAATTATGAATGGTACGTTGAAACTTAAATGGCTAAAATCTTTTCTAAATAATAATCTTTCAATTTGGTCATATATACCCAATTTGGTGTTCAATAAGATAGGGGGACTTCATTTTCTCTTAAAATGTGATTTTGAATTTAGCAGATTGCCAGTGAAACTCTCAGAATTTCATAAACAGGTTCTTCTTTACTGGAAACTTACTTTCAGTCATAATTTCACACCACACAATACACCAGTGTGGAACAATAGGTACATTCTAATTAACAAAAAATCTATATTTATCGAGGAATGGTGTTCTAAAGGGGTATGGGCTGTGGCGCATTTCATGGACAACGAAGGAAACATCTTACAATATCAAGAGTTCTGTAAAAAATTTCAACTACATTGTGATGAGAAAAAATATAACCAAATTTTAAAGGCTATTCCAGTCTCTCTTAGGGCTATGGTGAGACAAGATATTTTATTCTCTGATATTTCCCCTGGTCTGAAACAACTCTGTATTGATGGAGTTGCTGTCTCTGATTATCAATGCAACAACAAATTTTTGAGAAACAAATTACTGCATCACTATTCTCCTAATTTAAATAGGAGACAATATATTCTGAAGGACTTTAGTAAAGCAGACATTAAAAAGATCAGAACTAATTTTTTATCATATCCAGTCCCGCCTAAAGCCAAAGAAGTTCAATTTAAAATCTTAAATAGAATTTATCCTACTAAGGAATTTCTAAGGAAAAAATTTAAAATGGACACTGGAAATTGTGTTTTTTGTGAAACAGAGAGTGAGAACCTGGAACATCTTTTCTTTGACTGCAGGGTAGTTAAACAATTTTGGCTTGATTTTAAAATGTGGATCCAATCCAAAGGGATTCAGCTACTGACTCTCACTTTGAAAGAAATTAAATTTGGGTTAATTAACACGATTGAAAATAATGAATATGCTATCAATAATTTGATTTTATTGGCTAAACATTACGTTCATAAATGTCGTTTTTTCAAATGTAAACCTAATGTGAACCACTGGAAGAATGAGCTAAAGTCCTATGCAAAATCTTTAAAATATGTAAATGAAAAAAATGCTGGCAAATTTCTTAGTTTCTTGGCTGATTTCAATTTCCTGATATAGTTTGTATTTTTATATATATTTTTTTTTATTATTGCTCTTTATCTGTTTTATTTACACTTTGTCATGAATCACCTTTTATAACTGATGATTGTAAGAATTGGTACTTGTTTGTTTTGTATTGTTAATTGTTAAATAAAGTTTAAAAAAAAAAAAAAAAAAAAAAACATTTGTAGCGGCTCTCAGACGAAGATCTTCCGAGCTGTACCTGAATGCAACACTAACTGCTGAGATCACGTTCAAAGTCTGGCGCATGCGCAGTAGTTGGAGGTCGGGGAGTGTCTTAGCGACTCGGAAGAAGCCAAAAAAAGAGCATCTGCAGGAACAATGAATCGGATGGCTGGGATTGGGGAAGAAAGGATTTTTTTGTGAGACGAGCCAGAACTGGACGGAAGGAGAGAGTCAGGGAAATGAGATCTCAAAGGAGCTCAGATTTAGTGGACGTTTTTGGCGTGAACGACCTCTAACGGTACAGGGAGTTTGGATTTTCTAATTGTTGACAGCTGAGTCAACCTATCGCTTTACCACATCAATAAATTAGGTTTGGCATGATATAATTTATCTAAATCTAATGTCTTATTTGCATGAATAGCTGCCTTGAGTGAGGAACACTTGCTGCAAAGTCAATTTTTTTCTTATTTTACTTTAAATCACTGCTTGGTTCATTTTGCATTCTGTTTTTGTGAGACACTGATGCCATAATCTCCTGGATGTCATGCCTTGACCATCTGCTGCTGGAACCTTGTTTTTTTTAATCTGCAAGCTGATTAGCCATTTAAAGAATCCACACAGTGCACTTCTGTGTTAGAGCAGTGTTGTGTTGCTCAAGGAGGGATATGCTAAAGGCCACAGTGGACTCAGTGGAGGAGAAGGATGAGGAGCAGGAGGATGAAGGTGAAGAAGAGTTGAGGGATGGAGGGGTGCCTTTCTATGTGAACAGAAGAGGCCTCCCAGTAGACGAGGAGACTTGGGAGAGGATGTGGCGACATGTGGCCAGAATCCATCTGAATGGTGAAGCACTGGCCAAGGAGATCAGAGGTGCCACTGACCTGCCCAAGGTACAGATAAATCTAACAGAGCATGTTATAGTTATCACTGTGGGAATCCATTTCAATAGCACAGTGTCCAACAACATATAATGCATCAGAATTGTGCATTTGATTTGCAAAAAGAGCAATCAGGATACAGTGTTTATAATGGTAAATGGAGACGCACAGAGTTTAAATGAGACTACATTGTGGAGCTGTGAATACAGTACTGTGATTGTATCATAGTTATGAAGTTGTTTGTCCAGCAGATTCCAGTACCAAGTGTGCCTACATACCAACCTACGACTACAATTCCCCAACGCTTGGAAGCCATACAAAAGTACATCTGGGAATTGCAGTATCCTTTAATTGTGACTATTTAGTGTATTTGTTTGAATACTTTTCTGTAAAATAAGGGAAGTTTGCCTAAATGGACAGGTTTATAGACATACACTGATCTTTTTTTTATATAACCTATATTAAGTGTAATGTTATGTATACTAACATAAGTCCAAAGTTTTCTAACAGACTTGTAAACAATATGGGTCAACCAGTATAGATGAATAGGCCAGTGAAGAGAGTACAATCTTGATTTTCACTACAAGAAGAATTTCATTCATAAACTATAAATATTATATATATATATATATTTGATCTTAACTGGATCTTACAGGTACAATCACACGGGAACACAGTTTTTTGAGATTAAGAAAAGCCGTCCTCTTACTGCGTAAGTAAATCTCACTTTAAATTCAAACCTTTCTGAGGTTAAAGGTATCAGCCACGCGTCTGTTTGTTGACGTCTTAAGGTTTTACCCAGTGGGGACAGATGCATGTGTATTAGCAGTTTTTTTGCTGTTGTTGTTTTTATCCATGAGCTTTGGGGGAAGCTAATGTCAGTCAGCAGATGTCTGTCCTCACTTTATTAGATTTAGATACTATTTCACTGGCTCATGATTTTTTTTGTGTGTTTGGCTCCCTGCTGTGTTTGTTTTATGCAGAACTTTGTTGGAAAAAAATAACTTTTTGTTCTAATTGTCTTCCCAGGTTAATGGACATTGCTAAGGAGATGATACGAGAGGCTCTGCCAATCAAATGTTTGGAGGCGGTGATCCTGGCAATGTATCTTTAAAGCAAACAGAGCACGGCAACTGAAATTTAGATTTAGTTGTTGACTGTGTGAACCATGTGCTTGGTTAGCCTTAGGTCAGGGGTCTGCAACCTGCGGCTCTGGAGCCACATGTGGCTCTAGAGCCACATGTGGCTCTTTGGTCCCTCTGCAGCGGCTCTTTCAAGCTCTGACCAAAACTGACATAAAATTGAATTTTATTATTTGTTATAACAACTAAAAGGGCTAATTTTAGCAGTTTTCCTGTAATTTATTTAGCTAATATATAATTACTAGAAACATTACATGGGGTAAAACATACTCACTTTCACTTTTTGCTTCATTTCTTCAAAGTAGGCTGCATAATTTTTCTACAATTAAAAAAATCACATAAGAATGCATTATTGTTCAGTTTTTAGAAACTGGGCAAAAACTGCATATTTTTTCCTTCTTTAGATAAATTTCGACTTTTATTTTGTCTTAGAATGTACTAAAAATATCAATAAATGTTAAAAGTCATTAGATATTTTTAGTTTTACAAAGTACAAGTATAAAATCACCCAGAAAAATGCCCTCCAACAAACTTAAAAGTGGTACATGGGCCACCAGTTGGGAATCCCAGTTGTAGCATGTGTTGTGGCTCCGGACATTTAGTGAATAAAAGGGCAGAAATGGCTCTTTTGATCGTAAAGGTTGCAGACCCCTGCCCTAGTTTATTTCTGAAGGTGACTAAACAGAAAACATTTGATTCCATCTGATATCAAGCTACATGAAAACTTGACTGAAACATCTAAACTTACGATAAATTGCATCCACATGTAGAAATTAAAGAGCAGATGTTCATTTCCTTGACCTTTCTTGATCCAGTTATCTCACCAATAACATGCCCGGTGTGGAGCGCTTCCCTCTCAGCTTTAAGTCTCACTTCTCAGGGAACCACTTCTACCACATCGTGCTTGGCGTGCACAGCGGGGGGCGTTTTGGTGCGCTTGGCATGAGTCGAAGAGAGGACCTCATGTTCAAGCCGCTGGCGTTCCGAACACTGCTGGACTTGGTGCAGGAGTTTGAAGGCGCCTACAGGGGCTACTGGCACGCCCTGCGCAAGATCAAGATCGGCCAGTACGTGTCCCACGATCCTCACAGCGTGGAGCAGATCGAGTGGAAACACTCCATACTGGATGTGGACAAGCTGAGCAGGGAGGAGCTCAGGAAAGAGCTGGAGAGACACACCCGAGACATGAAGGTACATTACTGTTACTGCAGCCTTTTTTTTAAATATATTTCTTAATGATCGCCCCTCTTGTGGATGCTCTATTCTTTTTATTCTCCATCATCCACTAAAATTAGCTGTTGGATCCTTTTATAGTGTAACGAAATGATGGGGAAAACAATTTGTCCTTTGCATATTAAATTTCCTTTGACCTAATGTTTCTTCGCCCAGTGACTCTCAGTTGATCTGCTGGCTGAGAGGCAGTTTCTCTCAAGTGTTTCCCTCTCATCACCCTTCATGCTAAGATAATGAACTGTGTAATAAAAACCAATGCTTTGTGCACGGATGGCTCAATCCATCAATAACGGGTCTTTTACGCAGAATGCTCTGCACAACCACTTTAAAGGCATGAACAGATTTACTGTATTTGCCGCCGTACACGTCACACCACCGTATAAGTTGCATCAGTCCAAAAATGTCTTAAGTGGGAAAAAATATATAAATACTGTACATTGTTTCGCTGTATAAGTTGCATCCATTATGCATCACCGCTGACACGTTGCATTTGCTACGGTTCATCACTGACAACCCGGAAATGAGGGCTGGTGTTGTGCCAAAAATCAATTGGTGGCCGCGGGAGCATGCACAGGAGGACCTTAACAAGAATTTAACAAGATTAACACTTAAAAACAACTATTGGTTTGCTCGAAATCGTAGCAAAGGTGTGTCTGTTTAACTTTTCCTTAAAATGCACTTTGACGGTCAAATCAGCTGCATTTCGCTTGGGCGACGCTGTGAAATGCAGCTGATTTGGTGTTTGCTCCAGGAGTTCCAGAGCAAGGCAAAGGTGGTCCTGTTTGGCAAGCCTGGTTGCTCGCGTCTGTTTATCCAACTAAAATGGCGGAAATTCCAGAATTCCAGTCACGTGTGTGGGAACTATGTATTGTAATGTGACACTTGGCTTGCCATATTTGTTGAGGGCCCTCTAGTGGCGGAATATGGTAGTGTTTAATATTTTCCAAGTCAGAATGAATGAAATCGTCAGATCTTAGTCACAAATTGGTTTATAAATAAGGGCGAGAAAACAGAAATAGGTCGCAGGCACGCTAATTTATACAAAAAACTGTGACTTACAGCAAAAATTAGGATAAATCCGCAAGGTTAACTCACACAGGTAAAAACTAAGTGATGAATTTCTGATTAACTTGTTTTCAAACTGTTTCTGCAGATAGGAAAGCCAGCACCTCCCTCTCCCACTAAGGATAGGAAAAACAGCGTGGGTTCTCCTCACAAAGGACCAAGCAGCCCTATCCGGAGGATCAGCCGAGTTGAGAGACGGTATGATTGATAACAAAACACTC
>JBBPBX010021823.1:0-19418 GCA_038048925.1 Garcialebias charrua | reverse complement strand
ATTTACGTGTACTTATTTGCAAATTTTCAAATAAGACTATTACCTAAATTTAAATTTATAATGGTTGATATGATAATTCATTTGACCTTAGGAGGTATGATAGTACAGTACTGTAGATATTTGTACTGTACATGTTTATATATATCATTGTAATTTGAGATTGTCATTTGTTGTTCTATTTGTTTTTCTTTTGTTATGTATGTTCAACTGTTCAGTTAAAAAATGTGCTTCTAAGAAGGTAAACTTTCTTGCAAGGACATTTAAAGTTTCGTGTTTTGCTTCTGTGCATTTTAGTTTATCTTACTACCTTGAAATACTTATTCAGGCAAATTCATCCTAATTGCACTGTTATATTCTATGTTGTTGTTTACTATTTCTTTTTAGGACCTTATATTGTTTCAACTTTTTTCACTTTTTGGTACGTTATTTTGTACCCTTATTGCATGCTTTTGTATTTTTCTTGTTTGTTTGTTCTTTGTTTGTAGCGAGTCAAATCAGTTCTCATCCTGAACATTTCATTGTGCTGTGGTCTGTGGACCTGCATATGACAAATATAAACATAACTTGAACTTGAACCTCTGCTACTTTTTTAAACAATTTTTTGTCCCTTTTGGTTGGTGGTGAGGGGTCTGGGGAAATAAGTGAAGAACTAAAGCCTTTAAAAAGTGTAGAAAAACTCTCGCAAGAGGTGTAACTTAATGTAAAATGGGGAAAATGGACTTATTATAGAAGGAATATACACCACTTTCACAACTGGATAATGAAAACTCTGAAAAAATAACCATTGTTTAAGAATGCATGTTGTATTTCTACACTGTAACTGTTCTAAGAAAATTTCAATAAAATATAACATATAAAAAGCAGATGAACAGTTGATGAAAGTTGTATTTGAAATAGAAAAAAAAAAATTCTAGCAAATACCAGACACAGCACCCGAGATATACCGTACATCCTTCAGTAGTTTAGTAAAAAATAAAGGAAAAAAACTTTCAGAAAGTCTAAAGGTGTGCTTATTGGAAAGAAAATGTAAAAAAGAGGGATGTTTCCAGAAGTTTGCAAAGTACAATCTGAACAGATCTTTCATTTCTTACATGATTATTTTTGTCCTTACGGTTTTTGAATCATAAAAGCCTTGTTTCCAGGCACGTTTGCACATGCTAGGAATTTTTCTTAGTTGCTAAAGACTCCAGTGCACACACCACAGAACAAACTGACAACCACAGAATGCAACCAGTGGAAAACATCAAGTTGTTTGGATGGTAACCACACTGATGCATAAATTTTTAATAACACTCTTCATTACGCATAACCTGAGAGATAGAATTTCCTGCAGTACAACACAAGCCTACACCTTTTCACAGCACCAGGTCACATACCTTATTAAATGGAATAACCGAACAAAATCTTCAAAAAAAAAAATTACTTGCAAATTAATGCTATGAAGAGCGTATAATATTTGTCAGGAAGCTAAAATGTCAATTCTCTCGTTTGAGGAACTTAGCTTGAAAGATGATTACGGTCTGTCACCAACTCAGTCGCAAGACTCAGACACAGAGTCTGATCAAGACTCGTCGTCAGATGGTAAGTCAACAATTCTCCATTGAATTCTCAAGTCATTTCACTCCTGAGGACGCAACACATTTACAGCATGTAGAAATGAATTATTTAATCCTCAGCTAAAATGTTTAAAAAAAGTGTAACCTAACATTTTCTTTGCTCCAAAATCGAGTTGTGTGCTTAGGTTTTCTCATTTTACACAGACAACATGAAGGTCAACATGACTGTAGCTGAGGTGTACACGCAGGCCTGCAAACTGGTGGGGGTTGTTCCAGTCTCTTATTTTGTTCGAAACCTCGGCTCTCCAAATATGGTGCTCACCCATCACGGGTTAGGACCTTTAGGCTGCAAGGCACTTGCAATAGCTTTAGTGGTAAGTTCATGTTTCAAGTTTCTTACCCAGAAGCTGCTATAGTCATACCATGTGATCACCACAGACATGTTCAGGCTGCTGTTTTTAATACACCTTATTATATGATTAGTGCATAGATCCTCGTATACTGTTCTGTTTTATACTTTATATATATATATACTGTATATATTTTTTTTTATGGGCCCTTGAGTACACAATTTTGTTCCACTTCGTGGACCACATGATGTGAATGACAATAAAGTCCCCTTGATTGATAAATTAGATATTCTGACAATAGAACTGTTTGTTTATTTGTGTTGTTAGTCTGATATGCACATCAACACTTTGGAACTGGCAGATAATCACATTCAAGCTGAAGGAGTCAAATATCTACTGGAGCTGTTGAGGGCTAATTTTACCATTCAGCACCTGGTATGTAGGAGCTGCAGTCCAACCACTAGAGAGCACACGAGTCCCTTAATGTTTGAGTCTTTTTTTTCTTCTTCAGAATTTATCCAACAACCATTTAAAATCTGAAGGAGCTGAGCATGTGGCTAAAATGTTACTTGACAACATTTCACTAAAATCTATAAAACTTTCCGGTAATGTCCAAATCACCAGTATTTATGTGCATTGAAGGAGAAGTACACAATTAGACATGTTTGTTTATTCATGCAGGAAATGGATTCACAGATGATGATGCAAAACATTTTGCAGATTCATTGTCGGTAAGTTGTCCACGTCGTAAAATGTCATGCGCTTTTATTTTCTGAGTTCTGTCTTTGTGAATGACGATCGATCGTCCCATTCTTCGAAATTTTGCCTTCAGGCCAATTCCAGGATCAAAGAACTTGACCTGAGCCATAATGAGTTTTGTGAAAGAGGAGGGGAGTATTTGGGACAGCTGCTGGGTATGCATTACAAATCTTTGGTCTTTACAATATTTAGTGTGGCTATAGTTCTATATTTATTATATTTTAGTATTTATTATTCATTAACTTAACCTTTTAAAATCTACAGCAAACAACGAAGGCCTAGAGGTGCTCGACCTCAGTTGGAACCATCTGAGGATGAAAGGTGCTGTGGCTTTTAGTGCTGGACTGAAGGTACGGCGGTACAACAAAAGCAGTCTACTGGCTTTGCAAGTCGTCCCACCGCTGTCTGTGTTCAGGTGAACACGATGGTAAAACACCTGGACTTATCATGGAACGGCTTTGGGAATGAGGGAGCCTTGGCCATGGGTGAAGCCCTAAAATACAACAACTCTCTGGTGCATCTCAACTTCAACAACAACTGCATCACCAACGAGGGTGTCAGCATGCTGTGCAGGGGTCTCGAATATAATGACACACTTCGAGTCCTGCTGGTGGGTAAAACATAAAAACATTGAGACTAACAACAAAAATGGTTTCAGATATATTAAAATGCATTATTTCTTTATGCCTCTAGCTGGCTTATAACTCTTTAACAGTAGAGGGGGCTCTGGCCCTCGTCACTATGTTGAAGAACACGCCTAAAACTGCCCTGGAGGAGATCAACATATGTGTGAGTGTTAACACAACTACAGTAACAGAATGCATATTTGCTCAATATTTCAATGCTGTTTTTATTCGAACAGAATGTGTTGGTCAATGAGAACTTTGTGAATCTTTTGGAGATCACATGTCATCAGCATCCTGGTCTGGATGTCCAGTATGAAGGGGTCGGGGGCTTCATGGCGAAGAAGCCACCGAAACGAGTTGATCCAATGAAAGTTATTCAGGTTTGTACAGTGTAATGGTTTGTTGTTTCTTCTATGAATTGCCTTCTAATGAATGTGTTGCAATGATGCTTTCTAATGTTTTTTTAAGGATTATCTTGATAGCCGCAAACTGCGCCTGTGGGATTTTTTTCGGAATATTGACAAAGACGGCACCATGCGAGTTCCTGTCACCGACTTCAGGAAGGCGGTTCAGGTCTCCACACGAACTGATAATGCAGAAAACCCATCTAAATTATTGTGACAGATTGTGTTAAAATTGTTTTAAGTTCCCACGTAAAAAGAGATATTTGTGTTTGTGTATGAAAATTTTAGCACTCAACCATTCCTTTGAGTCGGTACCAGATTGAGGAGCTGATTCAGAGGCTTGATCGTGACGGGACAGGAATAGTGGACTACAGGTGATTATGTCCCTCACTGTATGATCATACACACAGATACACCTTCTAAATAGATTTATGGTCTATACAGATAATTCTACAATCACTAGTTTTATGAGTGTTTTAAGACAATGTGTGTTTTACGTACCCACAGAGAATTAGTATAATAATAATAATAATAATCATTTTATTTAAAAGCGCCTTTCAAGACACTCAAGGACACTTAACAAACAAATACAGTTCAAACATTATCAGTGACAAATTGAAATATAAAATACATAAAGATTATAAAATACAAAATAATAAAAATACATTTAGTAAAGTTAATGATAAGCTAGTCTAAAGAGATGTGTTTTCAGGGCAGTCTTGAACAGAGAAAGGGAGGTGGTGTTTCGAAGGTCTGGCGGTAGAGCGTTCCAGAGGTGAGGGGCAGAGCAGGTGAAGGCCCTGCTCCCCATGGTGGAGAGGCGGGCAGAGGGTACATGGAGATGTAGTGAAGAGGAGGATCTGAGAGAGCGTGATGGGATGGAGATTTGTAGGAGGTCAGATAGATAAGGAGGGGCAAGGTTGTGGATAGCTTTGAACGTGAGGAGTAGAATTTTGAAGATGATGCGTGATTTAACCGGGAGCCAGTGGAGCTGCTGCAGGACAGGAGTGATGTGGTTATAGTAGGAGGTTTGAGTGATGACACGGGCAGCTGAGTTCTGGACCATCTGTAACTTGTGGAGAGATTTGTTGGGGAGGCTGTAGAGAAGGGAGTTGCAGTAGTCAATACGGGAAGTCACAAGACTGTGCACCAGGATGGCTGTGGTGTGAGAGAAGGACGGAGACGGTTAATATTACGGAGGTGGAAATAGGCAGACCGAGTAATATTGTTGATGTGTGAAGTGAAGGAGAGAGTGGTGTCGAGGATGACACCGAGGCTCTTGACCTGAGGGGAGGGGGATAGCAGAGAGTTGTTAAGGGGGACGAGAAGATGTTCTGATTTTGAAATAGAGTTTTTGGTACCAACAAGAATGATTTCTGTTTTGTTACTGTTTAGTTGAAGGAAATTGTTAGAAAACCAGTGATTTAGCTCATTGAGACAGTCGGTGAGGATGGAGGGTGGGTGGGTGGAGTTTGGTTTTGATGACAAGTAGAGCTGTGTGTCATCAGCATAACAGTGGAAATGGACGCCGTATTTGCGGAAGATGTGACCTAGAGGAAGGAGGTAAATGATGAAGAGGAGGGGTCCGAGGACAGAGCCTTGGGGGACACCCGTGGAGACAGGGGAAGACTGGGAACGGAAGGATTTAAGCTGAATGAATTGAGTGCGATCAGAGAGATAGGAGTTGAACCAGTCTAACCTGAGATGCCAATGGAGGTTAGTCTGTTGAGGAGGCTAGAATGACAGATGGTGTTGAAGGCAGAGCTTAAATCAAAAAGAATGAGGATGGACAGAAGACCAGAGTCAGCAGCAAGAAGAAGGTCGTTAGCAATTTTTACTAGAGCTGTTTCGGTGTAGCACATGGAACTCAGTAGTATAGCCCTCATTAATGATGTTCATCCACTGACATGTGCTTATGGTCCTGCAGAAGTACCTAAAGTGTGGTCTGATGTTTCTTTTCAAAAATCAGGGGGCTGGCAGATACAAGGAAGCAAATGATGAGAGATCACAGACAGCAGCTCAAGAAAGTAGAGTCTCGTCAGAGGAACGAGAAGCAGAAGAGTGATCGCATCCTCAAAACCTTCCAGAGCGCCGTGGAGGCAGTCACACCTCGCAGCTCCATCATCATATCTCCTGGAGGGGCCAAAGAAGAGTCAAGTGGCCCTCAACCATTTTCTGCCACCCCTCTCAGCTCTTGGCACCACATTGTTATGTCAGACCGCAGTCGTTATTCTGTCACCAATCAGAGCAACGAGCACGTCCATCTGCCGGGGGGCACCTCGCCCTACCGCCCCACTAGTTCCTCGATGCGGTCCTACTCCCAACCCAACCTGCTGGCTGACTCCCTTCACTCTGCACCAGATAAGGATGTGTTCTCTGATCCAGACATGAACCACAGCGGACTCAGTCCTACTGCCAACAGCCTGACCAGGTCTAGGCCTGCTCTTCACGCTGAACAGCCAAAGGGCAATGTTAAAACCAAGAAAGTAAAGAAAAGAAAACCCAAGAAACGTTTAGAGAAAGTTTTTAAAAAATCCTAAAAATTCTCTCAAGTGAGTTACTGGACTTTTGATTTCTTCTGTTTGTTGTTCTGCGAAAGTGTTCAATTTAATTTCTAATTTATTTTGTTTCTATTCTAGCAAAATGTTAAGATGATTCAACAAAGTTCAGTCAGTCCATCTGGACAGTTTATTTATTTTTTGTTGAGACGTTTTGTCCTTCATCCAAAGGACTTCTTCAATCGAGCCACCAACAAACTGAGTTCGCAAACAGCACTTTCCCATAATGGAGAAAAAAATAGTTTGCTGGTGATAAGATGGCCTCCGGGGTCCGCTCCCATAGCCATAGCGTCAACTCCTCTGAGACAGTCATGCCAAAGTGGTTCAAAACACCAAAGTTCATGCTCAATAATCCAGGTAGAAAAGCCAACAATGTTCAATCAGGTCATCTGGATGGTTTCTTTTTTTTAATGAGATGTTTCATCCTTCACCCAAAGGACTGCTGTTTTTTTCCCCACAATGGAAGTGTGCTGCTTGTGGAACTCAGTTTGTTGGTGGCTCCTCAAATTGAAGAAGTCCTTTGGATGAACGAGGAAATGTCTCGTCAAAAATAAAGAAACAGTCCAGATGACATGACTGAACATTGTTGAATTTTTACCTGGATTATTGAGCACAGACTTTGGTGTTAAGACGGTTTGTTGCCAGTCAGTGTTTAATGTACTTTACAACAATATGGTATGGGTCAGCTGCAGCGCTCACAAACTTTACAAAACTTTTTGGAACAACTAACATTTGATTAATTTCTGAGTGCTAGATGTAATGTTAGTCATGCGTCTTGATTTGTTCCTTGTCAAACAATGCGGGGAGTAAGGGCAGGTGCTGCATCCATCATGTTGTGAAGATCCAGCCACTTTGATCGTAGCGACTCAGACTGAAGAATACTCCCGACTGCAGTGGGGGGTATGGATGGCATGATTTAAATGCATCTTTATTGTCAAGTTCTTTGGGTTTTTTATCTTGTGCATTCCCCACTTGAAAAGGATAGCCTCTACATCGAAGTTATAAACAGGATTTCACTCATTGAAGCCTTGATATTTGTTGATCCACATTTTATTGAAGGTCTATAGGTTCTTGGCAGGCAGTTAGATATCTGCAGTCCTTCAGTTAGCTTCAGTTCAGCTGAAAAACCTCAAAAGAAAATACAAAAACGGCTATTACTCGCTTAAAATAACAAATATAAACATATTGTGACATTTTTTCAGCAATTTTCCAACTATAAAATTAGCATATTTACCAAAATGTTTGTTCCTTTTTTTCCTCATATTTAAAGCACTTTAGCCGTAATTCTACACATGACTAAACAAATATATGACTACATAAAGAAATAATCAATCTGAATTAAATACATGTTTGGATAAATATTTCCCTAAACAAATCCCCTAGTGCTTTTTCAACATATCTCTACCAAATCATACATTGAACTCTTGAACTCCAAGTGTATTTTCTTCTTATTTTTTTTCCTTTACTTTTCCTTTTTTTTTCTTTTTACAAATATATTTACAAAATACTTAACCACATGAAACATAACTCTACTCCACACTACAATCAAGAAGAGAATAAAAAGTCCATGCACTGCTTTGTGCTTACCGGCTGTCCTTCATAGGTTGCAGTAGGCTGTTTGCACAGATTTACCTTCAGGTGAGCTGGTTCTGCAGTCTCAGTCCAAACAAGAGTGACAGATCTGTCACCTCCAGATATACCTGCTTACTTTGATTGCTAATTGGTCCCACCTGGGCCTCCTCACTGAGCAGCAGACAGGAGTGACAGGGAGGAGCAGCAGCCAGGTAGTTTGCCAGAACACCTCCCACTCGATCTTTCCACGGAATTCCTGGAAAGACCGCAGAATCATTTGCAGCAAACTACATGTCAGTTCTAGACTTGAGACTTGACTTGACTTGGACCGTCGTTGACTTGAGACTTGACTTGGACCGTCGTTGACTTGAGACTTGACTTGGACCGTCGTTGACTTGAGACTTGACTTGGACCGTCGTTGACTTGAGACTTGACTTGGACCGTCGTTGACTTGAGACTTGACTTGGACCGTCGTTGTGTGCCTCTCGTGCCAACAAGGTAGAGACCCACGCATGGGAAGGTAGGAGGGGAACTGCCATGCCGTCGTCTCTGAAACCATGAATTCTCCCACCACAGACTAGTAACCCTGTCTCTGCTTCTTGGTACACCACCAAGCGGTCTGTGGTGGTAGCAGGGAGGGTCAACCCCTCTTGGGCAGCGTGACAAATCTCCCTGAACGCATCATGACGTTCGGTGGCAGTGATGACCCCATTTGTTGGCACCACCTCCCACTTTGGTGTCTTTATGGACTTGTTTCCGGATATGAATTTTCTGACTGCTCTCCACACAAAAGCAATAGTTTTGACCAAGCGCATTAGGTTACTAAAGCGTCTTTCATCAATCAAGTATTTGACAGTTGCACCGGCAGGAAATGTCCGCTTAGGACTTTGCATACTTTTCTTTGCTTGAGCTCTAGTGAGTACTGCTACAAATGACTTCTTTTGCATGCTGTTAATGCTTTCTCGGGCAGCCGCAGACACCTCTTCTGCTGACATGATGGGCCACTCACCCTCAGGGAGATATAAGAACTTTGGCCCTTGCTGCCACTCTGAATCGGCATCAAGTTCTTTTGGCCCAGCTCCTCGAGTGACAATGTCAGCCACATTGAGTTGTCCAGGGATCCACCACCAGTCTTGTAATCGTGTGCTACTTTGAATTTCTCCAATCCTATTAGCAAAGAAAGTCCGGAACCCATAGCTCTCACGCTGGATGGCTCCAAGAATCATTTGGCTGTCCAGCAAATGGTACCACTGGCTGACTTTGATCTGCGTATGCAGCTCAAAATATTTTTTAAGACGGCTTGCAAAAACTGCACCACAAAGCTCTGCTTTGACTGCATCTCCTTTCTGGTCTAGAGGTGTCAGTTTTGCTGGTGTTTTCATTCGTACTTCTTCGAGCAGTAAATCATGGCAAAGTCTCATTTTTTTCTTCCGCTTTGAGAAGTTGATTTTTACCATGACGTACAACTTGTCCTCGTCCGCGATGTAGCCGAGGCCAAGTGCCTTGTTGTCTTCCTCCTTTAGTTGGTTTGGCAGGGCAATCATCTTTGGTGATGCCTTCCGTTCCTCTCCTTTACTTTGGCCTGAGAAGACCCACGGCTTCAGCTCAAATCCTCCTGCTTTCAGAATATACTCTATATTCTTTGTGATTACCTCAAGTCTTTCACGACAGTTGTGGGATGTTAATATGTCATCTACATAGCTGTGCTCATGTAGTACTTGACATTCATCCTTCAGATGGCTGAATTGAGGTAAGTTTGCCGTCTCTCTCATGGCGAGTTGCGCTATACAACCTGCTGGTTTGTCTCCGATGTTTACCCTTGTGATTGCGTACTCTCCCAGCTCCTCATCCTCCGAATCACGCCACAAGAACCGGTGTAGATGGACCTCTCGCTCCTCAAGCCAGACAGAATTGTACATCTTTTTGATGTCTCCTAGAGCAGCAAAGGAGCCTTGACGGAACTTGAGGAGGACAGCTCGGATTGGATTGAGGACATCAGGACCTTTCAACAGCAGATCATTTAGACTTTGGCCTTTATACTTTTGACTGCTGTTCCAGACGAGTCTCACTGGAGTTGTAACAGAGTGTGGGTTGGGAGCAATGAGATGACTTATGTACCAGACAGGTCCCTTCCAGGTCAATAGATCCTCCTCAGTCAGCTTTTTTGCAGCCCGGCGGTCAACCATCTCATGAACTTGAGCACTATAGGCCTTCTTCCACTGCGGTTCCTTGGCTAATTGTCTCTCTGTTCTGAGAAAGGTTGACTCCACTGTTCTTTTGTTGTTTGCCAATGTTGAGGGATCTTTGAACCATGGGTAGCTTGCATGCCAATGAGGACCATCAGTGTGGTCATCAGTACCAGCATATGTCAGCCCACTCTTCACCACTTCTAACCCTCTTTCTTCAGCCAAAGTCATTTCTTTGCCACCAGGCTGGCAATTGCCACAGCGGCACCCTCCGCATTGTGGGGTGCAAGCAGCACCTACCCTATCCCACTTGCACCACTCAAGAAAATCATGAGTGGTAGCACCAGAGCTAGAATGCTTGTTGGTTGATAAGGAGCAGACATGTTCTTTATAAATCGTTGCAGCGGTCCTCATGGACCTTGCAAAGTGTGTTTTGGATTTGTGTGCTGTAATTGTAGCCTCTTCAAACAGCCCAGGGTGTGTTCCTGCAACTGTCTTTCCCAATGGTCCGTCCCATAATACAAGATCTCCAACAGCGCATATCTTCTGTGGAACCAGACGCCCTTCTTTATGGCTTATTAACAGCTGTATTTCCTTTGGTCTCTCTAGTTCACTGAGAGGGACACCAGGGAAGAACTTTTGCAGTGTTTTGGCACTCACATGTTGGTGGATATCTGCAATGTTGTCTAAACCATAGCAGAGGAGTTGGTGGGACCTGAAATTTCCCCTTTCTGTTTTGACTCGGATCTTTAGGAGGTAACGTCTTGTAGTAACTTGAACTTTCATTCCTCCCACACCGTGGACAACAAGGGTTATAGCTTCACTTCTCAGGTTTAATCGATCAGCTGCTTTATGTGTTATATAATTTGTATCTGATGCTAGATCAATTAGGGTCCCAATTTTTTGTCCTGCATTTGCTGTGACCTCTAATAGCATCATAATGACAGGCCACTCCACTAAAGCATTCTTTGCTAGAATGTTGGGCTGATTAGACACAAGAGATGTTTTAGCCACCATGTTACAGAAAACATGGCGGCACTTTTCTGCCTGTTCAGGTGGGAGGCTTTTAATAAAGTCTTGTTGGGCTTGAGTGTAACGGTCTCCTACATCACCTCCCACTGTGCTGTCTTTGTGCTTCTGAACAGAAAGGCCTCTAGACACTTCCGCCCCTGGGCAAAGATAATAATGGTGCTCTGCAGTGTGTTGCTCTTTGCAGTCTGGTCGCCTGCACAGGAAATCAGTTTTACAGTATCCAACTCCACTGTGAACTTCAAGACATTTTTTGCAGGCCCCCAGCTTCTTGACAGCTTCCTTCTTTTCTGACAGCTTAAGCGTACGAAATTTTTGGCAAAAATACAGCCTTTTCTTGTGCTTTGCGTCTCCACAGACCACACAACCTTGAGATATGTTTGTTGGTTGGGCAGCTGTTCTGGTCCGGGCTTGCCGAGGTTCAGACCTTGGTTTTGACTCCTCCTCCTTCAGTTGATCCAGCTTTTCATAGATGGCTTCTTGACCTTTAAGAAATGTCAGGAGGTAGTCAAATCGTTTGTCCTCTTCAGCCTCTCTCCCTTTGCTGGCTACGTGGAGAAGCCATTCCTTTTTCAGACCATCCGGAAGTTTACTCTCTATTGCTTTCGTTATAAGGGGGTTCTTTATAGCACCGGTTGCACCAAGTTCTTTAAGGTCAATCAGAGCCTTTTCTACAGTTTGGATTAACTCGACTATCTTCTTGGGCTGGTTGCCTCTAACTGGTGGAACCGTCTGGAGCTCCTCCACTATCTCAAGGGCAATAGTTGTTTTGTTTCCAAAGCGGTTCTCTAGGACCCGAAATATCTCATCAGCTGTTGTGTAGTTTGTGAGACGATGGTCTCGTACTATTTTTTCGTCCACACTGTCTAGTAGATGAAATTTTTTAATCTCTTCGGATCCGGTAGGTTCTCCTTGCATCTGAAGTGCTTCCCAATCTTTTTTCCACTGATGAAACACTCTGCGAATGCCAGTGAACTTTGGGAGAGCAGCAGGCTTTAGTCTAATGGCTGGTGGGGCCGGGAAGATCGTTGAAGTACTCAATCTGCTGGTTCCTTCTTTGGTTTGTACTTCTGCTCTTCTTAATTCCAGTCTTGGCAATATAGTTTCGAGGCCTCTGATCCGGCTCAGGAACTGTTTTTGCTCTGCACGTGGAGCCCAGCATTTCCAATGTTTATGCACCGCCGTTGCTGTCTTCACCAATTTTTGCAGATGTTCTATTATGAACTCGTACGCAACTGTGTCTTTTCTTGGGTCCACAGAATCCACATGATCAGCATGTGCCTCTGCAGTTGTGACTGCCTGTGTCAGTTCATACTCTCCAAAATTTTCCCACAGTGTGTTTTGTATGAGATCTTTTAGTTCTTCCATCTTTTTCTCACACTCTGTGGTGGTTTTATCCAAGTCAGCTTTTTGCTGTTCACTTAACTCATCTGAGTCTGAATTTTCAGCAATGTACTGTTCTTCAACGTCATTATTGGCCTCAAGGACTTTACTAGCTTCTTCTGTGAGCTTTACAAAGCTGTCCCTGAGCTCCTCCTCAGACATCATGGTGTGCATTCGTAGCACATTATTGGCCACACGAGAAAATTGACGCTTCACTGTTGTTCTCGTGGTCTTCAACCTTGTCAGCATTACTGAATCAGCCATTCTGATTTTAGCAGTATAGGCAATAGAACAACCTTGATTTAGTCCTCCGTGGCCACGTCTGGGCTTGCTGACCAAATTTTAGTATCACTCCAGTCTTTAGACTGCGGTTTTTCAGTGCCAAGTTCTTTGGGTTTTTTATCTTGTGCATTCCCCACTTGAAAAGGATAGCCTCTACATCGAAGTTATAAACAGGATTTCACTCATTGAAGCCTTGATATTTGTTGATCCACATTTTATTGAAGGTCTATAGGTTCTTGGCAGGCAGTTAGATATCTGCAGTCCTTCAGTTAGCTTCAGTTCAGCTGAAAAACCTCAAAAGAAAATACAAAAACGGCTATTACTCGCTTAAAATAACAAATATAAACATATTGTGACATTTTTTCAGCAATTTTCCAACTATAAAATTAGCATATTTACCAAAATGTTTGTTCCTTTTTTTCCTCATATTTAAAGCACTTTAGCCGTAATTCTACACATGACTAAACAAATATATGACTACATAAAGAAATAATCAATCTGAATTAAATACATGTTTGGATAAATATTTCCCTAAACAAATCCCCTAGTGCTTTTTCAACATATCTCTACCAAATCATACATTGAACTCTTGAACTCCAAGTGTATTTTCTTCTTATTTTTTTTCCTTTACTTTTCCTTTTTTTTTCTTTTTACAAATATATTTACAAAATACTTAACCACATGAAACATAACTCTACTCCACACTACAATCAAGAAGAGAATAAAAAGTCCATGCACTGCTTTGTGCTTACCGGCTGTCCTTCATAGGTTGCAGTAGGCTGTTTGCACAGATTTACCTTCAGGTGAGCTGGTTCTGCAGTCTCAGTCCAAACAAGAGTGACAGATCTGTCACCTCCAGATATACCTGCTTACATTGATTGCTAATTGGTCCCACCTGGGCCTCCTCACTGAGCAGCAGACAGGAGTGACAGGGAGGAGCAGCAGCCAGGTAGTTTGCCAGAACATTTATTCTTCAATGCTTAGCTCACATCAGTCATGAGGTTATCTTTGTTTAAACCACAGTACTGTATTCTTATTTTTAGAGTGTAGGTCTGTGGAGGTTGGGGAATGACAAGTCTGTGGGTGAGCTACGCCACAGAGGAGACCAGCGCTCGAATGGTCATTACTAGACTTCCTTTGGGGTGGAGCAGGAGCAGCAGACTAGTGTTTCTGGGGTCTGGGGTCTAATGTCCGTTTTGGTATAATTTTGAATTTACCCTTATATTTCCATAATAAAAACTATGTACCTTGCCTTGTTTGGTATCATTTTTTTCAGTACAGCCTCATCTTCATGATTTTACAGTCTTTGTTTCATTTTGACAAAACACATTATCACATTGGAGCAAAAGATAACATAAAAAAATGAAATCAGTGTAAAATATTGATATGTTTACTATGAAATTCACAAAAATATTGAACAAACCATTTTGACAGCCTAAAATGAAAATTTCAATGGTAAATTTTAAGAAATTGTGGACAAACTTAGTAAAAAATGAATTAGTATACATATTGTTACATCATATTGTGGGCAATTTCCCATGCGTTTTTTTACAACTATTTACACAATGTGTCAACACAGTATCTCCATCACAAATTCTCTGTTTTTTTCCCCTTTCATTCTGACAAACAGACCAAAAACCGACTACAAAACTCTGCACAGTAATGCACACCAAATAATCAGACCAAAAACCGACTACAAAACTCTGCACAGTAATGCACACCAAATAATAAATAATAATAAAACAGCAAGCACCAAGAAATGCCGAAGAGACATTTTACAAGTATGACACCAAAACCAATCATTAGTGTTCCCTTTGAGAGGTTTCTGGAAAATTATCCCAATCTGGACTTCAATCCCACTGATCAGAAACTTTACATGATAGCCACCTCTGGTTTAGCCACACAACTAAAGCCACTGTAGAGCCACCAACAACTTGTGACTTAAAACCTTTTCTGACATTTAAAACGCAAAGAAGGCAACAAACGTCTTTAATTCATTTTGTTCAATTTTTCATAATAAATTATTTTAAGCATCCAAAAAGATTTGTTTCTGTCCATAACCAAAACTCATAAAACAGTTTTATTTTATCTAGATTGAACATGTTATTAAAATGTATATTGCGTGTGATTTTCAAATAAAAACAAACAAAAGTAGATAAAAGTAGCTGGCAATACATGACTTCTATTTGCATTCTATCCATCCATCCATCCATTTTCGTCCGCTTATCCGGGGTCGGGTCGCGGGGGTAGCAGCCTAGGGAGGCCCAGACTTCCCTCTCCCCAGCCACATGGAGCAGCTCCTCTGGGGGAATCCCAAGGCGTTCCCAGGCCAGCCGAGAAACATAGTCCCTCCAGCGTGTCCTGGGTCTTCCTCTGGGCCTCCTCCCGGTGGGACATGCCCGGAACACCTCCAGGGAGGCATCCTAACCAGATGCCCGAGCCACCTCAACTGGCTCCTCTCGATGTGGAGAAGCAGCGGCTCTACTCCGAGTCCCTCCCGGATGACTGAGCTTCTCACCCTATCTCTAAGGGAGAGTCCAGACACCCTGCGGAGAAAACTCATTTCAGCCGCTTGTATCCGAGATCTCGTTCTTTCGGTCACAACCCAAAGCTCATGACCATAGATGAGGGTGGGAACGTAGATCGATCGGTAAATTGAGAGCTTTGCCTTTCGACTCAGCTCTCTCTTCACCACGACAGACCGGTACAGCGCCCGCTTCACTGCGGATGCTGCACCTATCCGCCTATCGATCTCACGCTCCAGTTTTCCCTCATTCGTGAACAAGACCCCGAGATACTTAAACTCCTCCACTTGGGGCAGGACCTCCTCCCCGACCCGGAGAGGGCATGCTACCCTTTTCCGGCTCAAGACCATGGCCTCGGATTTGGAGGAACTGATCCTCATCCCGGCCGCATCACACTCGGCTGCAAACCGCTCCAGCGAAAGCTGTAGATCACGATCTGATGAAGCCAATAGGACCACATCATCTGCAAAAAACAGAGAAGCGATTCTAAGGCCACCAAAACGGATCCTCTCAACACCTTGGCTGCGCCTAGAAATTCTGTCCATAAAAGTTATGAACAGAATCGGTGACAAAGGGCAACCTTGGCGGAGTCCAACTCTCACTGGAAACGAGCCTGACTTACTGCCGGCAATGCGGACCAAGCTCTGACACCGGTCGTACAGGGACCTAACAGCCCATATCAATGGGCCTGGTACCCCATACTCCCGGAGTACCCCCCACAGAACCCCCCGAGGGACGCGGTCGAATGCCTTTTCCAAGTCCACAAAGCACATGTAAACTGGTTGGGCAAACTCCCACGCGCCCTCCAGGACCCTGTTGAGGGTGTAGAGCTGGTCCAGTGTTCCACGACCAGGACGAAAACCACACTGCTCCTCCTGAATCCGAGGTTCGACTATCCGACGGACCCTCCTCTCCAGAACCCCTGAATAGACCTTACCAGGGAGGCTTAAGAGTGTGATCCCCCTATAGTTGGAACACACCCTACGGTCCCCCTTTTTGAATAGGGGAACCACCACCCCAGTCTGCCAATCCAAGGGAACTGCCCCCGATGTCCACGCGATATTGCAGAGTCGCGTAAGCCAACACAACCCCACAACATCCAGAGCCCTAAGGAACTCAGGGCGAATCTCATCCACCCCTGGAGCCCTGCCACCGCGGAGCTTTTTAACCACCTCGGTGACCTCAGCTCCAGAGATTGGAGAGCCCGACCCAAAGTCCCCAGGCTCCGCTTCCTCAGTGGAAGACGTGCCAGTAGGATTGAGGAGGTCTTCGAAGTACTCCGCCCACCGACTCACAACATCCCGAGTTGAGGTCAACAGCACGCCATCCCCACCATAAATGGTGTTGGTCGCGTACCGCTTTCCCCCCCTGAGACGCCGGATGGTGGACCAGAATCGCCTCGAAGCCGTACGGAAGTCATTCTCCATGGCCTCTCCGAACTCCTCCCACGCCCGAGTTTTTGCCTCAGCAACCACCCGAGCCGCATGCCGCTTGGACTGTCGGTACCTATCTGCTGCTTCCGGGGTCCC
Organism: Garcialebias charrua; assembly: GCA_038048925.1. Lineage (NCBI taxonomy): Eukaryota > Metazoa > Chordata > Actinopteri > Cyprinodontiformes > Rivulidae > Garcialebias > Garcialebias charrua. The sequence continues at coordinate 2,659 of JBBPBX010021823.1, read as the reverse complement.
ACAGGCCAAAAAGGCCCAATAGGACTCCTTCTTCAGCCTGACAGCATCCCTCACCGCCGGTGTCCACCACCGGGTTCGAGGGTTGCCACCACGACAGGCACCAACAACCTTGCGGCCACAACTCTGATAAGCTGCCTCGACAATAGAGGCGCGGAACATGGCCCACTCGGACTCAATGTCCCCCGCCTCCCTCGGAACGTGTTCAAAGCTCTCCCGGAGGTGGGAGTTAAAGCTCCGTCTTACGGGAGACTCTGCCAGACGTTCCCAGCAGACCCTCACAATACGTTTGGGTCTGCCAGGTCTGACCGGCATCCTCCCCCACCATCGGAGCCAACTCACCACCAGGTAGTGGTCAGTTGACAGCTCCGCCCCTCTCTTCACCCGAGTGTCCAGGACATGCGGCCGCAGATCAGATGAGACGACAACAAAGTCGATCATCGAACTGCGACCTAGGGTGTCCTGGTGCCAAGAGCACATATGTACACCCTTATGCCTGAACATGGTGTTCGTTATGGACAATCCATGACGAGCACAGAAGTCCAACAACAAAACACCACTCGGGTTCAGATCAGGGGGGCCGTTCCTCCCAACCACACCCCTCCAGGTCTCACTGTCATTGCCCACGTGAGCGTTGAAGTCCCCCAGCAGAACAAGGGAGTCCCCAGGAGGCGCACTCTCCAATACCCCCTCCAAGGACTCCAAAAAGGGTGGGTAATCTGCGCTGCCGTTTGGTGCATAGGCACAAACAACAGTCAGAGCCCGTCCCCCCACACGTAGGCGAAGGGAGGCTACCCTCTCGTTCACCGGGGTGAACCCCAACGTACAGGCACCAAGATGGGGGGCAACCAGTATGCCCACTCCTGCTCGGCGCCTCTCACCAGGGGCAACTCCAGAGTGGAAGAGTGTCCAACCCCTCTCAAGGAAACTGGTTCCAGAGCCAGAGCCATGCGTTGAGGTGAGTCCGACTATTTCTAGCCGGAACCTCTCAACCTCACACACTAGCTCAGGCTCCTTCCCCACCAGAGAGGTGACATTCCATGTCCCAATGGCCAGCTTCTGTAGCCGAGGATCAGACCGCCAGGGTCCCCGCCCTCGGCCACCACCCATCCCACATTGCACCCGACCCCTTTGGCCCCTCCCATAGGTGGTGAGCCCATGGGAAGGGGGACCCACGTCTCCTCTTCGGGCTGTGCCCGGCCGAGCTCCATGGGTGAAAGCCCGGCCACCAGGCGCTCGCCAACGTGCCCCACCTCTGGGCCTGGCTCCAGAGTGGGGCCCCGGTGACCCGCGTCCGGGCGAGGGAATATTTTGTCCATTTATTTTAATCATCATAACATTCTATTTACATTTACATTCTAGTGAATACTAATTTTTAAAATCATATTTACTTGAGAAAAAAAATCTTCAAAAAGCAATCATAGAAAATGTTTAAATATCTTAAAACAATATATTTACACATACTTTTTTTTATAAATTTGAAGAGTGAAATGGCTAACTGACTTAATATTTTGTTTGCTTAAGTTACATTATATATAAGAATATAAGAATTATTAAAAAAAATCCAAAATCACTCAATCAGCATGCAAACATGGGTTTAGAAATATTACGCAGAAAAAATGGGAAAAATGTGCATCTTCTTTCTTTTTGTTTGACCAACAAAACACTTTCTGTTTGACCAACAAAACACTTTCTGTTAGAAAGAAAATGTGAGGTTTCTGCTTGAGGCATGGAAATTCTTCATGACAAATTAAAAAATGAAACATTGTAACTTGGATTATTGAGCATATTGCAAGTTGTTCTAAAAAATATTTGCCATTTGTGTTTCTGAACATGGTATTAGATGATCATGCCATCCAAAAATAACCTTTCTGCACACAAGTAGTTGTTATAGAATAAAACCAGGAACCTACATTTTAGCCACAGACAAATCACAAAAGCAAGTGAACATTATATTACTTTTATTCACCGAAACAGTCTTTGCAGATGATGAAGGATCGTGGGTGATTTATGCCACAGAAGAAGCCAAAGGTAAACTAGTGATTGCTAAAATAGATGAGAAATAACTTTGTGGAAAACTCATGCGTTCAAGCCTCAATGCTTTCATGGTGTGTGGAGTCATGCGATATGCCACCCGACCTGGACACCTGAAAACAGAAGAGATCTATCACTCGTATGACACTGAGACTGGAGAGGAAATACATAAGTGTTCCTCTCCAGAAATTTCAGGAGAGATATGTCAACCTGCATTACAGTCCTACTGATCAGAGGCTCTACATGTATAACAATGGCTGCTATTTGTGTTATCGCATAAGCTTTAAAATATGTAATGCTTCTTGCTCTTTTTCTGCTGTACTGTCTAATACGTTGACATTTTTATTTTTACATTTCTTGTATGTTTAAAATGTACTTTGCCGTGGTTTCTGGCATAAAATCAAAACTGAGCATTCAAATCAATGTCCTCATACTTTTAATTGATGCAAACGCACACATTTGTGGCAAAAGGAGCAAATAAATGTTTACATGCGAGAGACTAAAGCTGATGAAGCTTGTACAAACTCCATCCATCCATCCATCCATCCATTATCTTTTACTTGCTTCTTCCTTGAAAAAGTTGGAACACTATAAAATGTAAACAGAAACAAAATTCAAATCTCAACAT
>JBBPBX010021822.1:26190-42005 GCA_038048925.1 Garcialebias charrua | reverse complement strand
TTCACATTCATGTGAAGGTTGTTCTCTTTGCACCAGCTCTCCAGATGTTCCACCTCCTGTCTGTAGCTGGATTCATCATTATCTGTGATGCATCCCACCACAGCTGTATCATCTGCAAACTTAACAATATGACAGCCTGGATGTGTGGCTATACAATCATATGTGAGCAGAGTGAACAGAAGAGGGCTCAGCACACATCCCTGAGGAGAGCCAGTGCTGAGGGTGATGGTGGAGGAGGAGAAGTTGTGGATCTTCACGGACTGTGGTCTGTCTGTTAAGAAGTCTAAGACCCAGTTACAAATAGAGGGGCTTAGTCCAAGTGTGGATAGTTTGTCTATCAGAGTTTGGGGGATCATGGTGTTGAAGGCAGATGTGAAGTCCACAAAGAGCAGACGCACGTATGAGTCCTTCTGATCCAGGTGGGTGAGAGCAGTGTGGACCACGGAGGAGATGGCGTCCTCTGTTGATCGGTTCTCACGATATGCATATTGATGAGGGTCCTCGTTGATGTTGACGGCTGTCTTGATGTGGGACATGACCAGTTTCTCAAAACATTTAGCGACTATCGGGGTGAGGGCCACCGGTCTATAGTCATTCAGACCAGTCACTGTGGAGCTTTTTGGGACTGGGATGATGGTGGCGGTCTTCAGGCAGGTGGGAACTGACTCCAGTGCAAGTGAGGTGGTGAAGATGTCAGCCAGCACCTCACAGAGCTGGTCCGCACATTCCTTCAGAACTTTCCCTGGGATGTTGTCTGGACCCGTAGCTTTATGAGGGTTGATCCTTCTGAGACTGCCTCTCACTTCTGCTGCGGTCACTTTGAGGTGCTCCTCGTCTGGTGATGAGGTGAGTCTGGTGCTAGTTGGTCTGTTTGGATCATCAAAACGTGCATAAAACTTATTGAGGGCATCAGGCAGGGATGGGTCCCTGGGGCATTGTTTGCTTTTGCCCTTGTAGTCTGTTAAGCATTTGATGCCCTGCCACATGCTCCTTGGATCATGTGAGGTGAACTGTCCCTCGATCCTCTGTGCATACGCGGCTTTGGCCTTCTTTATGCCATCATCCAGTTCTCTCCTGCACTTTCTCAACTCCTCAGTATCTTTAGACTTGAATGCAGTGTCCCTGGCTGCCAGCAGGGTGCGGACATCCTTATTTAGCCAGGGTTTTTGATTGGGGTAAAATTTAACACACTTTCTTATGGATACATTTTCAGCACATGTACTGATGTAACCCAGGACAGAGGAAGCATAAAGCTCCAGGTCAATTGAATTTCCATTCGTAGCTGCCTCTTTGAAGACAGACCAGTTTGTGTTTTCAAAGCAGTCTCTTAGCATGGGGGAACTATCTTGGCGCCACGATGTTATCACTCTTTGTTCTGGCATCGCACGTCTGAGTGGGGGTAGCTGTCTAGGGACCAATAGCAGGGAGCGATGGTCGGAAGCCCCGATCGGTGGGCGTGGCTTCGCCGTGTACGCCCCCTTCACATTCGTGTAGACCTGGTCTAATGTCTTATTTCCTCGTGTTTCTGTGAAAACGTGCTGATTGAAGGTTGGAAGGATGGCACGTAAATCCACGTGATTGAAGTCCCCGGAAACAATGAAAAACCCCTCAGGATATTTACACTGCAGCGAGGTGAGTAACTCATGAATTTCTTCCTGGGCGACTTTAGCATTAGCATCGGGGGGTATGTAAACATTGCTTATTATTATCGCTGAATAGTCGCGGGGGAGGTAATGTGGCCGACATCTTATTGTTAAAAGCTCCACAGCAGCTGAGCAGATCCTGCTGATAACGGCACAGTTCGTGCACCAGTCTTTGTTAACGTAAATGCAGACGCCTCCACCTCGCGTTTTCCCCGTAGTCTCGATGCACCGGTCCGTTCTGAAAAATAGTTTATTATCCAACTCGTAAACAGAGTCAGGAGTGTCTTCATTGATCCATGTTTCCGTGAGACAAAGCACCGAACATCTCCTCATCTCCTCCGACGTTGTTACTCTCAGACGAAGCAGGTCCATCTTGTTGTCGAGCGAGCGCACGTTAGACAGAAATAAAGCCGGCATCGGGGGTTTACCGGTTTTAGCGTCTGCTCGTAGTCTCGTCATGATTCCTGCTCGACAGCCACGCTTTTTCCCTCGAGAGCATCGCTTTCTCTTCTTTCCTCCGCGCATCTGCTTCCAGAAAGATGATCTAAGCAGATCCAATCTTCCGAGCTCTGATTTGAGTTCGTTGCTGATTTCAGCTGTGCCTTGTGGTAAATCCGCTCCAATTCTCAACAGCTCAGTTCGGCTATAATTCACCCGCAAAAAACGCGCAGAGTCAGGTACAAAAACACTATTAAAACTACTAAAAACTGGGGATGTTCTGGAAGCCCATGAAGCTGCTACTGGTCTGAGCGCGGCCATCTTGGAATGTGGGTTAGAACCAGATGTTTCAGTGTTTAAATGATGACTATTTTCAGAAACAAGTCAATAAACGAATATAAGAATCGTAAAGGAGATGTATGGTGTGTTCACCCTACAGATACCCTCTCTGCAAACAGTTCATTCAACCTTTATTTAGTCAGGTAAATCTCATTGAGCCTCGTGGACTCATTTACAAGAGCGACCTGCTACAAACTAAAGAATGATGAACAGCAATGGTAGAATTTCCTTAAACAATAAACAATAGAAAAACATAAGAGAGAAATACAGAATGTCCCCCTTTTTTTTAGTATCATAAACTAGCAAAACATTATAAGGTAGATGCATAAAATAAAAAACAAGAACATATCTGCATTGGTTTTTGCCAGGATTCCAACAGATTCTTAAAACCATTTAGAGAGGTCGAGGCCGAGAGCTTTAAGTATTTTTGTAAGATATTCCAGGAAGCAGGAGCAGAATAGGAGAAGGCCCCTTTTCCAAGTTCAGTCCTCACTGATGGAACACTGCAGGTGATCATGTCCTGAGAGCGCACACTGTAACTGCACTCACGCAAAGACAGCGACAGCAGAGTGCTGACATTTGTATTATTATTAATCTTTTGACTGTTTTTTAGGTTATCACCCATCCAATTTCTATTATTAGATACTGAAACTGCTCTTAGACTTGAACAGGATTGCTATGATTCTTTGAGCTACTGGAACCTGAAAGTTATAATAATAATAATAATAATAATAATAATAATAATCATTTTATTTAAAAGCGCCTTTCAGGACACCCAAGGACACTCAACAAACCAATACAGTGTAATACAGATCAAACATTATCAGCGACAAATTGAAATATAAAATACATAAAGATTATAAAATGCAAAATAATAAAAATACATTTAGTAAAGTTAATGATAAGCTAGTCTAAAGAGATGTGTTTTCAGAGCAGTCTTGAACAGAGAAAGGGAGGTGGTGTTTCGAAGGTCTGGCGGTAGGGCGTTCCAGAGGTGAGGGGCAGAGCAGGTGAAGGCCCTGCTCCCCATGGTGGAGAGGCGGGCAGAGGGTACATGGAGATGTAGCGAAGAGGAGGATCTGAGAGAGCGTGATGGGATGGAGATTTGTAGGAGGTCAGATAGATAAGGAGGGGCAAGGTTGTGGATAGCTTTGAACGTGAGGAGTAGAATTTTGAAGATGATGCGTGATTTAACCGGGAGCCAGTGGAGCTGCTGCAGGACAGGAGTGATGTGGTTATAGTAGGAGGTTTGAGTGATGACACGGGCAGCTGAGTTCTGGACCATCTGTAACTTGTGGAGAGATTTGTTGGGGAGGCCGTAGAGAAGGGAGTTGCAGTATGCACCATAACTCATGTTCCCTGAAGGAAGGGAACGAGGTGCAACACTATTGCTATGGGAATTGCGCCCCCGCGCAATTAACTGAAGGAATACATTCACGCCTTTACGGCAGTGGGCGTCAGCGTCACCCCAGAGGCCCCGCCCTCTGGGTAATTAAGACGCGAGTGCCCATCCAAACGGTCTCCAAGGGCACTTCACCGAGCTTCAGCATTGAAAAGGGCCAACTGTGTTGCACCTCGTTCCCTTCCTTCAGGGAACATGAGTTATGGTTCATAACTTTCATTTCCCTTTATCAGTCAGGTCACTCGGTGCAACACTATTGCTATGGGAACGTAATTCATTCACGCCCTTGAAATGCTCAGTAAAATGCATGCTTGTGAGAACTCCGGCCTCTATACTTTAGGCGTTCTGGCTGCTCTCAACTGCGTGTTAGAGAGCACAGCCTGAGAAAAAACATCACATGCAGAAACATTCACATAATGCTTTTGCCAAACGTGTTTGTGGAGCTCCAGCTAGCAGTAGCACAGATGTGTGCAGCTGGTACGTTGCTCACAGCCTCCTACATCCCTCAGATAATGTGGGAGGTGGAGGGAATGATAAAAGTTCAATGTCCAGACTTCTGACATTTAAGTTGGCACTATTGAGACATAAATGGGGTTTATACACAGGGTGACCTTTGACCCCTCAGGAGTAGATCTTTGTACGCATTGGGTGCACAGATAAGCGTGAAGGTCCCCTATACGTTTAGCTGAGCAGAGATCCAAGAGTGGATCAGTTCCATAAGACAGCAAAGCTATCTTAACACTGCTCAGAAGCTTTAGTGGAAACTCACCCAGAGCTTTCAGGACTAACCGAGGGGCCCAGTCGGGGGCCAGAGTCCTGTTGCTGGTGGGGGGGGTCCCCTCCTTAGTACGCCCCTCATGAAACGTATCACGAGAGGGCATGCACCGAGAGTTTCACCCGCCCAGGCTTTGTGGCACGCCAAAAATGGCTGACAAAAAAACACCCTCATGGTGGAAAAGAATTAGCCTTTTTTTTAGAGAGGCTAGGCTGACTTAGCTCTCACCTTCTGTGTGGCGTTCAGACGTAACCAGTCAGGCCTGAGGCCTTCAGCCTGTTCCCTTCAGTGGCCATGCTGAAAGAGGCCACAGTTCTGGACGTGGGTGGAGAAGCTACCCATGTGCCTGGGTCAGCAGGTCCCTGTGAGAGGGCAGCTGCCATGGCACCCCTGACGGCATTGAAATCAGCTCCGGGAACCACAGTTTCTGTGGCCACCTGGGGGCTATTAATATCAGGGAGAGGGCCCCCCTGCGTACACGTTCCAGCGTCACCTGGATCAGAGGGACGGGTGGAAAAGCGTAATACAGCACCCCTGCTGGCCAGTCATGAGCCAGGACATCTGTTCCCAGCGGTGCGCCTGTCTCCTTTAGAGAGAAGTACAGGTCACAGTGTGAGCTGGTCTTGCATGCGAACAGGTCGATGGAGGCTCTCCTGTACCGTGACCAGATCTGGTCCACGACTCGTGGGTTCAGTCTCCATTCTGAGGCTAACAGAGGCCCTCTTGAGAGGGCATCCGCTCCGTAGTTCAGTTCGCCCGGGATATGAGTCACCTTGAGTGACAGTAATCTTGGGGCACACCACGTGAGCAGTTTTTGTGTTAGACCGAGGAGGGCTCGGGATCTTGTCCCCCCTTCCCTGTTGATCAAGGACACCGTTGTCCTGTTGTCTGATTTCACCAGGACATGCTGTCCTGCAATCAGTCCTTTTCCAAAACAGTATTTCACTGACAGGAACACGGCTTGCGTCTAGAAATTCTGTCCATAAAAGTTATGAACAGAATCGGTGACAAAGGGCAACCTTGGCGGAGTCCAACTCTCACCGGAAACGAGCCTGACTTACTACCAGCAATGCGGACCAAGCTCTGACACCGGTCGTACAGGGACCTAACAGGGCCTGGTACCCCATACTCCTGGAGTACCCCCACAGAACCCCCCGAGGGACGCGGTCGAATGCCTTTTCCAAGTCCACAAAGCACATGTAAACTGGTTGGGCAAACTCCCACGCACCCTCCAGGACCCTGTTGAGGGTGTAGAGCTGGTCCAGTGTTCCACGACCAGGACGAAAACCACACTGCTCCTCCTGAATCCGAGGTTCGACTATCCGACGGACCCTCCTCTCCAGAACCCCTGAATAGACCTTACCAGGGAGGCTTAAGAGTGTGATCCCCCTATAGTTGGAACACACCCTACGGTCCCCCTTTTTGAATAGGGGAACCACCACCCCAGTCTGCCAATCCAAGGGAACTGCCCCCGATGTCCACGCGATATTGCAGAGTCGCGTAAGCCAACACAACCCCACAACATCCAGAGCCCTAAGGAACTCAGGACGAATCTCATCCACCCCCGGAGCCTTGCCACCGCGGAGCTTTTTAACCACCTCGGCGACCTCAGCACCAGAGATTGGAGAGCCCGACCCAAAGTCCCCAGGCTCCGCTTCCTCAGTGGAAGACGTGCCAGTAGGATTGAGGAGGTCTTCGAAGTATTCCGCCCACCGACTCACAACATCCCGAGTTGAGGTCAACAGCACGCCATCCCCACCATAAATGGTGTTGGTCGCGTACCGCTTTCCCCCCCTGAGACGCCGGATGGTGGACCAGAATCGCCTCGAAGCCGTACGGAAGTCATTCTCCATGGCCTCTCCGAACTCCTCCCACGCCCGAGTTTTTGCCTCAGCAACCACCCGAGCCGCATGCCGCTTGGACTGCCGGTACCTATCTGCTGCTTCCGGGGTCCCACAGGCCAAAAAGGCCCAATAGGACTCCTTCTTCAGCTTGACAGCATCCCTCACCGCCGGTGTCCACCACCGGGTTCGAGGGTTGCCACCACGACAGGCACCAACAACCTTGCGGCCACAACTCCGATAAGCTACCTCGACAATAGAGGCGCGGAACATGGCCCACTCGGGCTCAATGTCCCCCGCCTCCCTCGGAACGTGTTCAAAGCTCTCCCGGAGGTGGGAGTTAAAGCTCCGTCTTACGGGAGACTCTGCCAGACGTTCCCAGCAGACCCTCACAATACGTTTGGGTCTGCCAGGTCTGACCGGCATCCTCCCCCACCATCGGAGCCAACTCACCACCAGGTAGTGGTCAGTTGACAGCTCCGCCCCTCTCTTCACCCGAGTGTCCAGGACATGCGGCCGCAGATCAGATGAGACGACAACAAAGTCGATCATCGAACTGCGACCTAGGGTGTCCTGGTGCCAAGAGCACATATGGACACCCTTATGCCTGAACATGGTGTTCGTTATGGACAATCCATGACGAGCACAGAAGTCCAACAACAGAACACCACTCGGGTTCAGATCAGGGGGGCCGTTCCTCCCAACCACACCCCTCCAGGTCTCACTGTCATTGCCCACGTGAGCGTTGAAGTCCCCCAGCAGAACAAGGGAGTCCCCAGGAGGCGCACCCTCCAATACCCCCTCCAAGGACTCCAAAAAGGGTGGGTAATCTGCGCTGCCGTTTGGCGCATAGGCACAAACAACAGTCAGAGCCCGTCCCCCCACACGTAGGCGAAGGGAGGCTACCCTCTCGTTCACCGGGGTGAACCCCAACGTACAGGCACCAAGATGGGGGGCAACAAGTATGCCCACTCCTGCTCGGCGCCTCTCACCAGGGGCAACTCCAGAGTGGAAGAGTGTCCAACCCCTCTCAAGGAAACTGGTTCCAGAGCCAGAGCCATGCGTTGAGGTGAGTCCGACTATTTCTAGCCGGAACCTCTCAACCTCACACACTAGCTCAGGCTCCTTCCCCACCAGAGAGGTGACATTCCATGTCCCAATGGCCAGCTTCTGTAGCCGAGGATCAGACCGCCAGGGTCCCCGCCCTCGGCCACCACCCATTCCACAATGCACCCGACCCCTTTGGCCCCTCCCACAGGTGGTGAGCCCATGGGAAGGGGGACCCACGTCTCCTCTTCGGGCTGTGCCCGGCCGAGCTCCATGGGTAAAAGCCCGGCCACCAGGCGCTCGCCAACGTGCCCCTCCTCCGGGCCTGGCTCCAGAGTGGGGCCCCGGTGACCCGCGTCCGGGCGAGGGAACATTGTTTCCAGTGATTTGACTCATCATAAGGGGTCTTTGGGCTGCACTTTGTCTGGTCCCTCACCTAGGACCTGTCTGCCTTGGGTGACCCTACTAGGGGCATGAAGCCCCTGACAGCATAGCTCCTAGGATCATTGGGACACTCAAACCCCTCCACCACGGTAAGGTGGCAGCCCAGGGATGGACAGAATTTCTAGACGTAGCCAAGGTGTTGAGAGGATCCGTTTTGGTGGCCTTAGAATCGCTTCTCTGTTTTTTGCAGATGATATGGTCCTATTGGCTTCATCAGATCGTGATCTACAGCTTTCGCTGGAGCGGTTTGCAGCTGAATGTGATACGGCCGGGATGAGGATCAGTTCCTCCAAATCCGAGGCCATGGTCTTGAGCCGGAAAAGGGTAGCATGCCTTCTCCAGGTCGGGGAGGAGGTCCTGCCCCAAGTGGAGGAGTTTAAGTATCTCGGGTCTTGTTCACGAATGAGGGAAAACTGGAGCGTGAGATCGATAGGCGGATAGGTGCAGCGTCCGCAGTGAAGCGGGCGCTGTACCGGTCTGTCGTGGTGAAGAGAGAGCTGAGTCAAAAGGCAAAGCTCTCAATTTACCGATCGATCTATGTTCCACCCTCATCTATGGTCATGAGCTCTGGGTTATGACCGAAAGAACGAGATCTCGGATACAAGCGGCTGAAATGAGTTTTCTCCGCAGGGTGTCTGGACTCTCCCTTAGAGATAGGGTGAGAAGCTCAGTCATCCGGGAGGGACTCGGAGTAGAGCCGCTGCTTCTCCACATCGAGAGGAGCCAGTTGAGGTGGCTCGGGCATCTGGTTAGGATGCCTCCTGGACGCCTCCCTGGTGAGGTGTTCCGGGCATGTCCCACCGGGAGGAGACCCAGAGGAAGACCCAGGACACGCTGGAGGGACTATGTTTCTCGGCTGGCCTGGGAACGCCTTGGGATTCCCCCAGAGGAGCTGCTCCAAGTGGCTGGGGAGAGGGAAGTCTGGGCCTCCCTACTTAGGTTGCTACCCCCGCGACCCGACCCCGGATAAGCGAAAGAAAATGGATGGATGGAGGAACACGGCCCACAATTCTAGGAAGTTGATGTGTAATCTTGCTTCCTATTGTTCCCAGAGGCCTTGGACATTCTGAATTCTGCAGACTGCTCCCCATCCTGTTTTCGAAGCGACTGTGGTGATTACCACGCGGGATTCATTCAACCTTTATTTAAACAGGCTAGCCTCGTTGAGTCACGGGGACTCATTTACAAGAGGGACCTGTCTCACTCACACCAAACAAACCAGTGTAGGAGGTGGTGAAGAGACGACACAGGAGACGGGATATAGTTCTTCACTTTTAATCAACTCCTACTCAACTGGCGGGAAAACTACCCAACACCGCCTTATATACCAACACAACATCCGGTCCTCTGGACCTTTCACAATAAAAGCATCCTGTAACACATTCGGTCCACTGGGTGTGAGTAGAGCCCCCTAGTGGTCCACCACACACGCCCCCCCAGAACACCCAGTAAGGTCCATCACTAGTCCCGCATTTTAGGTTTGATTAAACGACCAGAACGGCTGAACCTGGGCCCTGCAGAACCAGTCTGATGAAGCGGAGGGCTCCGAGGAGGGCCTGCAGAAGATTCGGGCTCCAATGGATGTTGAGAGTCTCTGGCAGGGGGACAGCAGTCCGTTAACAATGTGGATGGAGGTCTGCCCCTGCGAGGAGCCTGGGCCGTAACAACCTGATCATCTGACACAACATGAGCTGGTTTAAGCCTATCGATACAGACAGTCTCAGTACGACCCCCTAAATCTAAAAGGAAATGTTTTGGACCTGGTTGAAGAACCCGAAACGGTCCATCATACAAAGGCTGTAGTGGTGTCCTGTGTGCATTGTGTTTGACAAAAACAAATTTAGAGGACTCCAGACTCTTAGGGACAAATGACTGCGGTAAACAATGATGTACCGGGCCAGGGACACGAAAAGGGGCCTCCTGAGGTGAAAAATGGAGCAACGGTGGAGCAAACTGTGGTGAGGGTACCTCAGGTAAAAACTCACCGGGGACGCGCACAGGTTGACCGAAAACCAGTTCAGCCGGGGAGGAGCTCAGGTCCTCTTTGGTTGCGGTACGTAAACCCAACAAAACCCAGGGAAGACGGTCAATCCAGTTGTCACCGGTCAATGCAGCACGCAGTGCAGCTTTCAATGACCTGTGAAACCGTTCACACAAACCATTAGCTTGGGGGTTGTAAGCGGTGGTCATGTGAACGTTAGTCCCCAGACTCTTGGCCACTCGTTGACACTCGTCCCAACGGGACTCCTTCCGTGAACACAGAAGGGTCCCTCTATGGCTCTAGGGCTGTCAGGCATTCTGAGCTAATCTGGATTTTCCCTGCCCGTCTGAAGGGGACAGTGCGTGTCTGTTTGTTAAGCAATATCTGCAAGGCCTGCATTTTCAACAGTGCGTGTGGCACACAGGGTATGGCCACCGCCAAGAGGCCCAAGAGGCGCTGACATGTCTTTAGGGGAACCTCTTGACCCAGTCTAAAGCTTGCCAGGCAGTGGTGTATCGAGGAAATGCGTTTCTCTTAGAGCCATGCTCTGTACAGAGTGGTGTCGACCTGTACTCCCAAAAATACGGTAATCCGTGATGGAGTCAGGTTGCTTTTCTGCAGGTTTATGACAAAACCAAGAGACTCCAGGGGCCTCATGTACAAAGACTTGCGTAGATTTCTTACTGAAATGTCACGTACGGACAAATCCAGAAAAGTGTCCACGCACAAAAAAATCCAGATTTATCAAACTGTGCGTACACCGGAATCCACGCACATTCCTTATGTACAACACAATCAACGTGGAATTCAGCGCACATGAGAGAGTGGCCGACTCCGCCTTTGACACGCCTCCGTATGAATATGCAAAGTCATTCAAATATGCCATGCACGACAGGAATGTCGTCTCTGCTCCATTGCAAATCATGTCGGAACGTGGAAAAAAGAGGAACTTCACGGACTGTGAACAGGAATCACTTCTGAGTGAGGCAGAGAAGCACGGAAAAAGGTTTTATTCGGCACGCCTAGCGCAAAACATACCATCCACTTTTAAACAAGAAGTTGACCCATCTGCTCTAACATGCCTGTATAGGTTAGTGGTGAGCGCGCCCGCCCTTCGTCCCAAAGGTCGTGAGATCGACTCCCCCTTGGTACAACGTTTTTTTTTTTCATTCCAGATTTAAAGAACACAGGACAACTATTTAATAAAACAACAAGAAATAGAACAATACATGAAATGAAAGGAAGCAGACGATTTCTTGTTTTGTAAATAGTTTTCATGTGTATTTAAATCTGGAACGAAAAAAAAAAAAGAGAAACGTTGTACCATGCGAGATTCGAACTCATGACCTTTGGAACTAAAGGCAACCGCGCTACACACTGACCTAAACGTAGGCGTGTTGGTACAGCTTGGTTAACTTCTTATTTAAAGAAATCACATCTCATTGTTGTCAATATCGTTGCCACTATTTGGCGCATGCTTTTATATCCACTCATCTAATTGCGTCCATGTGGATGTAATAATTGTTAATCATGTGTGTTTGGTGGGATTTATGATTATTTTCATATCATGGACACAGTTTCTCTGAATAACCTGTAAGTGTCGCCAAAGGAACAATAACCACAGAAACGTGCGTACGCAAGCAGGGGAGCAGCCGTGGATTTGTACGTGGATGCGCAGATATTCCCGTTCATATCAGATTTGATACATACGCCACTTTGCGTGGAAAGTGACGTGCGCAATGTTTTTGTGCGTGCGCACGGTTGATACATGAGGCCCCAGGTGAGAGATCACCATGTGGGAGTGCAACTGGGCCTGCTTCTTGCTCTCAGCCAGAATCAGGAGGTCATCCAGGTAATTCATGATCCTGACCCCTTGACCCCTGAGCGGGGCCAGCGCTACATCCAGACATTTTGTAAATGTACGCAATGCAGTTTTTAATCCAAAAGGTAAAGCCTTGAATTCGTATGATTTCCCCTCGAATGCGAAACAAAGGTATTTTCTGTGCCTCCTCCAAACGCTCACGTGGAAATGGGCGTCTTTTAAATCCATGGTGCATGCATAGTCTCCTGGTCTCACAGACTGGAGGACCTGTCGCAGCGTGAGCATCTTGAATTTGAATGTTTTTATTCTCTGGTTCAGCGTTCTGAGATCGAGGATCGGCCTCAAGGGCTGGTCTCTCTTGGGCACCAGGAAGTATTTGCTATTGACCGGAGCATATTTTATGCTTTGGAACAACACTTATTACTCCTTTCTGCAGTATCGTTGATATCTCTTCTCTCAGTACGTGTGCGCATTTTGGGTTTATGTTTGACTGCAGCACCCCCGTGAAAGGGGGCTGTCCTTTGAGGATTTGCAGCCTGAGCCCATGACGGACAGTCGTCATGATCCATGCGTTCGGGAGACACGCCTTCCAGGCCTGCGCATGCGTCGTGAGCCTGGAAGGCATGTTTATCCGCTGCTTGTGTTTTGTGGGCGCGGGAGGGATGGCCTTTGACCCCTCTCGCACGGTCCAGGGCAAGCTGGTCTGCCCGACAGAGGATGCCGTGAGATTTGACTGCCTCAGACAGAGCTTGTGCATCCCGCTGTGGTTCATTGTCTGACCCAGCAATTTGTGTTTCACAATGGAGGAATTTGAGTCAAGAAAAAGGGCAGACTGTGCTTTGGTACTTTTATTTTTGTGTACGGATGAACAAATGTTTGTATTTATTTCACACACAGCAGGGCAATCATATTTTGTGCACACACAAATATCACCAGCTCCTTGTAATGTTTTACAAATAAAGTCTGGGTTCAAAATACTCGGTTCCCATACCACTTGAGCGGGCAAACCTGCAAAACTGTGATGTTGTCCCGTTTCTTTCCGCCTGGGTTTACCAAAGAGGTCCTCGGCCGGGCCGCCTGATGAAGAACGTGCTCCCCATCGCAGGTAGGTCTCTTCTGCGGGGTGCGACGCGTGGCATCCCTGGGAGGGGCAAAACCCTTTCTTGGCAACCCCTCACGGAGGCTTCATTCTGCTTCCGTCTCTGCTCAAGCTTGTTCTGGATGCGCTCCAGAGTGTCCCCGAAGAGTCCCGTCGGCTCGATCGGGTGATGCAAAAAGAGAGACCTCTGGTCTTCCGGGAGGTCTGTCAAAGTCATCCACAGGTGGCGCTGGGTGACGACCATTCCTGCCATAGATCTGCCCTGTGTGATGGCTATTGTCGCCATCATACAGAGTCAGAAGCCCTGCGGGCCTCTTCCAGGGCCTCTTCCGCGGCATGTTCGTTTGTCGTTACCTGGAGCTCCTGTAGCTTCTCTGCCAGGTATGCCTGCATCATGGTTGAAGCATTCATCGCGCGTGCCGCAAGGCCCTGAGCTCGGTAACATTTGTCTAGCTGTTTTGCCGAAGCGCGGCAGGCCCTGCTAGGCAGTGTTGGCTTTACACCCGCTGTTGCGGGGGCTAGGTGAGACACCAGCGTGTCCTCTATTTGTGGGGCACTGGCGAGTACTGCTGCCTCCATCCCGACGACTTCCAGGAACCGAGCGAGCGGTAGCAGCATGGGAGCTCTAGGTTCAACCCAGGAGCGCGTAAGCTCCTTGAGGAAATCCGGAAAAATGGGCATTCTTTGCCTCGTCGTCGGCTGCTGTTTCACGTAGAAATAAATCCCAGCCAGCCTCGTGACCTGTTGGCGAGGCGTGGGGTCTGGCCACACGACCTGCAGCGCATCCGCCACCATGCGACACAAGTCGAATAGAACGGGGACCGAGACATCCGTTTCTGGCAGTGCTGGCGCCAGGTTGCTGTAGAAGTCCTCACCTTCCCCCTCGTAACCATACTCGGCGTCTAGGTCAGCTGCTTCAGGTGTCGAGTCCCTGACAGGGGCCGACATGTCCAAACCATTTCCTCCTCTGACCTGACCGCTGCATTCCAGGTCCGTGTTCTCGAGCTCCGGTTCAGGAGTGAGTGGTTGTGTGGGCCCGTGGTCTTTCGTGCCGCGGCACCACCCATTGCTTTAGCCACGGCATCCACGCGGCGCATTCTTATGGCCGCCGACATCTGGCTGCAGTGTAGGCAGGAGTCGGGGGATCCCAGCGCTGTTCTCACGTGCAGAATTCCCAGGCAGACAGGACAGGCCTCGTGGGTGTCCGTCGCCGACAGGGAGTAACCGCAACCGTTGGGACAGGGTGCGAGCGAGGGCTCGCTGGCCTGCTGGTTTTCTTTGGAATCTTGGTCTTCCGTTTTCTCTTCTCGGGGGCCATGTCCGAGAAGCGTTGATCTTTTCTTTTGTTCGAAGAAGTCCTCTCCGTCGCGTCACTTTCGTTGGCTAGCCTGCTACTCGTTAGCAGGGTAGCGGTGTGACGCAATTAGCGCCGTCAAGCGAAGCAGCTGCGGAAAGAGAAGAAAAAAGCTTTGAAGGTAGGTAGAAGATAATAATAATAATGTCCCATTTTTGTCATCTGTGTATGTTTCCATACAAGACGAAATTTGACACTGCATTTAACCCAATCACCACCAGGTGGGGCAGTGGACAGCTATAGAAAGCGTGCCGGGGAGCAATTGGGATGAGATGTGCTGCTGAAACACACCACAAGTTATGTTGTGACTGGGGTTCGAACCTGGGTCCTTCGGGTCCCAAGTCGGTTCCCCTGCCACTACACCATCTTGGCCCCCATATGCTGGACTAGCTTTCGCCAGCCCAGCCAGCAATACGCAGGAAATTTCTCTGTACGCTCAGCGTAGGGAGCAAGCTCATATCTGGTCGAGCGATGTGACAAAAGAGAAGTCCCATGAAGTTCAGGTTTTTAGCGAGGTGAAGGGCAAAAAGAGACCGTTTGGATGGGCGCTCGCATCTTAAGTACCCAGAGGGCGGGGCCTCTGGGGTGACGCTGGCGCCCACTGTCGTAAAGGCGTGAATGTATTCCTTCAGGTAATTGTGCGGGGGCGCAATTCCCATAGCAATAGTGTTGCACCGAGTGACCTGACTGATAAAGGGAACTTGTGTTCCCTCTGGGGCCCTGAGATCATCTGATCAGCTGCTTTTGGCTGTTCCAAAAACAAAACAAAGCTCAGAGGTGATTGGTCATTTTCAGTCCTGGCATTTTTCAGTACTATCATTAGTTTTATTTTGTCCATTCATTTTACACTCACACTTCACCAGGGAGGCATGTCCCACATGGAGACACAGAGGAAGACCCAGGACACGCTGGAGGGACTATGTTTCTCGGCTGGCCTGGGAATGCCTTGGGATTCCCCCGGAGGAGCTGCTCCAAGTGGCTGGGTAGAGGGAAGTCTGGGCTTTTAGGCTGCTACCCCGGCGGCCCGATCGACCCCGGATAAGCGGAAGACAATGGATGGATGGATGGATGGATGGATTTTACACTCAGCACTTTGGTAATGGCTGCTGTTTTAAATGTGCTTTATAAATAAAGTTGTCTTGACTTTACACCTGACAGTCAAAACATACAATTCATTAGTCAACAGGGGCGGCCGGCCAATAGGGGGTGCTAGGGCGCCGCCCCAATGGAACTCCTGGACCATTTTACATTGAAGACTTTTAAAAAAAATGAAATAATAAAATAAAAGTATTTCGAAATATATGCATGCATGTTTTTAGTTGTGTAGGATAAATATTTTATGAGTAATGATGAGTTATATTGTTTGTTTCAAAAAATGTTTTCTGATTGGTGACGCATTTCCAGTCCTGGGGCGCATAAATCTTATCCATATACTGTACTCTCGTTAATAATGGCGCATGCACAGTTATTCCACAACGTTGCAAAACTGGGAAGATGCTGGGCGCATATTTCAGCGCCTTGGACATGTCCAACGTGAGCTGTACATACAGATCATGTGCTTCCTGTTTGTTTGTTTTTTGTCTGGGAAATGTGCCGTGCAGTCAGTGACTCAAACAACTGGCTGCAGGTA
>JBBPBX010021822.1:0-18496 GCA_038048925.1 Garcialebias charrua | reverse complement strand
GGTCTTTTATACTATGTAGAAAACAATGACTTCATTAGATTATCTTGGAGGCTTTCAGCTGCACTTTTCACTTTATCTAAACATGAAACATGTGAACACACTCAGGGAATGTTTCACTGTAAAGGCTTTCGTGTTTTTACCACATGTGAGGATGTTTTGATACTTCACACGGAAGCAAATACACAAGTATGTTTTGAAAGCAGAGGTGCACCTATGCTACATGATATGCATCATGAGCAAAGCATGCTGGGACAACACAAATATATACAGATGTGTACATTATCAGCTCTTTAAAACATTGACATAGGTTATGTTCAAAATTTGTAGCAATCCTTTTGCACCAGTGTCAATTTTTTTCCAAGCTTGTAGCCATGATTTAGTAGTGCTATTACTTGTCTCTGTACATGTTTTACCACCATATAAAGGCCCCGGCAGAGCTCTGCGTATGGCAGTACGCCACTGTGCGCCGTACGTACGCAGGGCACAAAGTCAAAGTCAAAGTCAAGGTCAACTTTATTGTCAAAACTGCAATATGTACAGGACATACACAGGATTGAAATTGCCTTTCTTTCAGTCCCGCGGTGCAACAGTAACCATTTAAACACTAAAACACTAAAAACACTAAAACATTTAATAAACATAAGCATAAAATGAAATAATAAAAGTGTAATACTGTCCTGAGTTTTTGCATAGTCGTTTTTGCATAGTAGTGTAAATGGTAAATGGTAAATGGAGCTTATTTATATAGCGCTTTCCAGCCCCCTGTGAGGAGCCCCAAAGCGCTTTACAATACCAGCCATCCACCCATTCATTCAGACATTCATACACCGGTAGTGGTAGCCTGCCTTGCAAGGCGCCATCCAGACCTACTGGGAGCAACTCGGGGTTAAGTGTCTTGCCCAGGGACACAACGACACATGGTGGGCGGATGCGGGATAACTCGGGGTTAAGTGTCTTGCCCAGGGACAAAAGGACACATGGTGGGCGGATGCGGGATTCGAACCTCCAACCTTCGGATCAGGGGTCGACTGCCATTACCACTACACCACGGCCGCCCCTGTAAAAGTATAAAAAGTTACACCAACACTAAAACACTAAACATTTAATAAACATAAGCATAAAATGAAATAATAAAAGTGTAATACTGTCCTGAGTTTTTGCATAGTCGTTTTTGCATAGTAGTAGTATAAAAGTATGAAAAGTTACACCAACACTAAAACACTAAACATTTAATAAACATAAGCATAAAATGAAATAATAAAAGTGTAATACTGTCCTGAGTTTTTGCATAGTAGTTTTTGCATAGTAGTATAAAAGTATGAAAAGTTACACCAACACTAAAACACTAAACATTTAATAAACATGAGCATAAAATGAAATAATAAAAGTGTAATACTGTCCTGAGTTTTTTGCATAGTAGTATAAAAGTGTAAAAAGTATATCTATAAAATAAAATGAAGGTTCTGGCATTGACATTTGTAAAAGAGTGACAAAGCAGCATATGAAGTTAATGTACACAGTATATGTATGAGGTAGTTGATATTGGTATAGAGGTAAAGTGGCATATGCAATAAGGCTAGTAAAAAAAATAATATATATATATATATATATATATATATATCAGCAGTAGTGTAGATATAAAAAGTAGTGTAAATGTAAACAGTAGTAATAAATGTAAACAGTAGTAATAAATGTAAACAGTAGTATGACTACAGTATAGGCAGTAATGTAATACAAACATTAGTGCAAATATGAGAAGTTGTGCAAACTGAATGAGTACATGACCGTGAGTTAAATGAATAACCCGTTTTGATGACACAGAGTCCAGTGTTAAAATATTTGTGTTGTGTGGTAATGTGTGAAAGTTTTTTTGTGTTAAGGCAGTACAAGTGGGAGGGGAGGCAGAGCAGGCAGAGAGTTTAGCATTTTAGCACAAACGTGCAAAGCTCAAATTTTACGACCGCGTACGCGAGGCGCGTTGTCTCACAATAAACGGCCCGGCGCCGGCCTGTTTTGTATGAGACACAAATGTATTAAATTCCTCTTCTTCATCCCTGATCTGGACTTTTCTTTTCCGTTGAAGCCATGACTGAAATGATGAGAAATGAATGAATTTGTCACGAGCGAATTAAACTCGGGTCCTACGTGGCTGCGCGAGGTTATAAATATTTCCTGGTGGGCTGCAGGACCAGCGCTCCCTGTTTTTATTTTTATTTTTTAGAACTTTTTATTAACATATAAAGTTTAGAACACCGAAACGGCTGCAGCCTGAGCCAGCTCGTGCCTTTCTCTTTTTCCCACCCGACCTGTCAATCAATTCAGTAGGCGTGTCAGCAAATGACCAATCAGCGACCTCAGTTTGTCCCGTAGGTAAACGCTCTGCGCGCAGCTGCTCAAATTACGACTAGAATTTGGAGCGAAAACGCGAGCATTTAACGCAAGAACGAACGCAGAGCTGTGCTTGTGAACGCGTGCGCACACAACACGCGCGTAGAGCGGCGTACAGGACATACGCAGAGCTCTGCCTGGGCCTTAAGTCACATCATTCCAAATATATCTAATAAAGTAGAACAAACACATAAATACATTGCTCCACCATATAAGTTGCATCTATTATGGTCAATGCAAGGCACTGTAGGAAGGTGCTATACAAATAAAGTTTATTATTATTATTATTATTATGTGTCACGGCTGCGTCGCGTTTGTTATGTGTCATTGCTGACCACCCAGAAACGTGGGTCAGTGTTGTGCCAAAAATCAATTGGCTGCTAAGTGGCGGTCGCGGGGGCGTGCACTGGAGGACTTTAACAAGAACTTAACAAGATTAACAGTTAAAAACAATTCTTTGTTTGCTCAAAGTTATAGCAAAGGTGTGCCTCAGTTGACCTTTTCCTTAATACAAATTAAATGCACTTTAAAGGTCAAGTCAGCTACATTTCAAGAATCCATTTGCGGCTGCTGGAGCGCGCAGAGGGAGGACTCACTGTGCATGTCATCAAAATTTAACAAAATTAACACCTAAAAACAATAATTTATTTGCTCGACATTATAGCAAAGGTGTGTCTCAGTTGAACTTTTCCTTAATAAATGCATGTTCATGATCAAGCCAGCGTTTGATATTTGCTTCAGGAGTTCCGGAACGAGACAACGCTGGGTTGGTATGGCAAGCCAAGTGTCTCATTAATAGCCACTTTTACCTATTATTAAGACACTTGGCTTGCCATATTATTCAAGAGCCCTCTAGTGGCTGAAAATGGTAGTGTTCAATATTTTCCATGTCCGAATTAGCCTGGCCCTCGCCTTCCTACGCAGCTCCGCTCAATTCTATTTCCCTTAGTCCGAAATGAAGTGAAGGACAAGGGTCTGGTTTTAACCAGGCTATGTCCGAATGAATGAAATCTTCAGATCTCAGCCAAAAATTGGGTTACAAATAGGGGGGGGGGGTACATAAATAAGTCACAGGGCATGCAAATTTATGCAAAAAGTACAGTGCATAATTTTAGTTAGATCTCTTGGAGTGTATTTGTTTTGCACTAGAGTGATACACAGTTCCATCCATCCATTATCTTTTACCCGCTTCTTCCATTTTTTGGGTCATGGGGGTCGCCGGTGCCCATGTCCAGCAATCACTGTGCAAGGAGCGGGGTACACCCTGGACAGGTCACAAGTCCATCACAGGGACACATAGAGACAAATGAGACAAACAACCATTAAATCTCTAACTCTCACCTAGAGACAATTTAGAGTTACCAGTCAGCCTAACCTACAAATACGTTTTTGGTCTGTTGGAGGAAACCGGAATACCAGGAGAAAACCCACACATGCATGGAGAGAACACGCAAACTCTATTCAGAAATACCTTCAGACTGGGATTTGAACCAGAGACCTGCTCGCAGAGAGGCAGCAGCTCTACCAGTTGCACCACCGTGCTTCTCATTAAAATATTAAAATAAAATAATAGATGTAAAATGACTAAAATGTGATAAACATTTAGAAATGTTGAGCTGTTCCATGTTTTGTGTTTCTCCTTTTTTAATTTTATGTATCTTGGCACTTTATTCCAAAAGTATTGCCTATTAACACCAAAGTTCATGCTCATTAATCCTGTTAAAAATTCAACTATGTTCAGTCAGGTCATCTGGACGGTTTCTTTTTTTGCTGTGACATTTCGTCCTCCATAGGACTTCTTCAATCTGAGGAGCGGCCAAACAAAGTGAGTTCCACAAACAGCAGACACTCCCATAGTGGAAAAACAAAACAAAATTGATGCCATTTAAGTTGCATGTGTCCCACGGCCCCTCTTTAAAGAATAATAACAATAATAATAAAAAAAATTAAAGTCTGTCATTGTTCCAATCCCCCTTTAACTCAGTTCTTTAGGACAGAAAGAGAAGGAGAGCACTTGATGGCAGAGCTAACAACAGCACAGGGACCATTTGCATTTAACAATAGCAAAATGCCACCCAAACTCTCCCTCCCTGAGACAAACTTCCATTTGTATTATGGTCTATTTGAAAAGAGATTGACAAGCTGAAGATGGGAGATTATGTCAATTAGAGGCCACAGTCCCACCTCACTCCATCGCCCCGTCTCTCAGGGTCTGAAGGGTCAAAGGTCGTGACCTCACAACCAAACTCAGAGGCTGCAAGTGTCTTACTGCGATGGCAGGCTTTGACTCTGTGCACAGTTTTATCAGCCTGCAATCCTCCCACACACGTACACACACAAACAACTTTCACCCCACCTTCGACCTTCCGCTCATCCCTGCCTGCCCTTGACTTCTACTGTTGTGTGTGTGAAAATAAAGGAGAGAAGTGGAGGTCAGTAGGTCTCTGGAAAGGGATTTATTTATTGGCTGATGCTTGTCTCTCTAAACGGGTGTAAATCTCCTCACGAGCCAAGTGTTTGTACGTACGTACGCACGCGTATAGGACAAGTATGAACGTATTGGAAGAGCTTGTGTCACTATTTGCTTGATAATGCTTGTTTGTCTGCACCTAAGTGTGCGTGCGTGAGGGGTTTTGGTACTTGTGAGCACACATTTCTTATTTCCGGATGGCTGTAAATCTCCAGACTGATTTGTTAGTTCAGTAGGAAACAGCAGGTTTGGAAGACTCTGATAGCCTTCACAGCTGGCTTCAGGATGCTGTCCACTGCACACACACTCTACTTCACCCATTAATTCATTCATTTTCCACTGCAGAGGATACACTGAGGTGATTGTGATTGTTTCCGAGCACTGGTAGCCCTCGAGAATGACATGTTTTTTTTTTTGCTTCTGCCTCAGTCTTTCCCCAAGTCTCTCACGCTTTGTCCTTATTTCTCCAGTGTGATGCCGAGCATTTTTTTTTTTGATTCAGAGAATTTGTTTTTTTTAGCAACCACTGCATCATCTGCGCATGTGTGGACTGATAGTTATTCTGTTTTTAGTTAGTTAACTGGGGATATTGTGATGGAGGCTTTCAAATGCTGTTAAAGTACAGCTTGACACAGGAATGTTTTGATGATTGATGAAAAGTTTTCTTAATTTTTTTTAGCTTACAGTACTTTTCGCCATATAAGTCACACATTTTTGCATAAATTTGCATGCCCTACGACTTACATGGCCAAGCGACTTATTTACCCCCCCCCCCCCACACACACACACACACATACACACACACACACACACATATTTATAATGCAATTTTTGGCCGAGATCTGACCATTTCATTCATTCTGGCATAGAAAATATTGAACACTACCATTTTCAGCCACTAGAGGGCCCTCAAAATATGGTAAGCCAAGTGTCTCATAGGTAAAAGTGGCTATTAATGAGAAACTTGGCTTGCCATACAGGTCAGCTTCGTCTTGCTCCGTAACTCCTGGAGCAAACGTCAAATCAGCTGCATTTTGCTGCGCTGACCAGGCGAAATGCAGCTAATTTGACCATTAAAGTGCATTTATTAAGGAAAATTTCAACTGAGACACACATTGCTATAATTTCGGGCAAACAAATAATTGTTTTAAAGTGTTAATCTTGTTAAATTCTTGTTAAAGTCCTCTTGTGCATGCTCCTGCGACTGCTATTTAGCAACCAATCGATTTTTGGCACAATACTGGCCCACGTTTCCGGGTGGTCAGCGGTGATGTAGGACAAACGCAATGTGTCAGTGGTGACATATAATAGATAAGACTTATGTGGTGAAGTGACTTATTTAAAAAAAATTCCACTTTATAAGATTATTTGGACTGATGCGACTTATACGGCGATGCGACGTGTACGGTGGAAAGTACGGTAGATTTCATTCTGAAATGCAAAGCTTATCACCTAAAATGTAGTTTTGCTAAATATTTTCTGTGAATCAAATATTTAAGCACAAAAATGTTTTGGTCGACATTTTTAAAGTAATACATGAAAAACTGTCAAGGTTAATCAGAATAAATTTGTGGATGTATACAGTATTATCAAATTGTCTGAATACTTATTTAACCTTGGACTAAGTCATTCATTCTTAATCCAGCAAGTCTTTGTGGTCATTCTAGAGAACTTTGTCTTGACTAGTGAAAAAAAAATGTATACATGTACGTATATTTGAAGAAAAATCTAAAAAGTACAACAAAAAAAAGTCAAAATATGTGACGATATTCCAGCTATTCCTTGGAGGACAAAACAACTTTTACCTCATACTTGGTGTGATTTTGTGACTAAATATTGTTAAAATCTTATTTTAATAAAATGCCACTTTATTATTGTGATTAATCTCAGTGAAGATGGGGAAAATGCAGCATGTATTCATCAAACTATTAAAGCTTTAATAGTGAGCGGTCTGATGACAACTGCCAAATGCAGTTTTCAAATATGTTGTGGCACAATTGCATAATGAAAAGTAGCTTGTAATCCAGTTAGCTTAATTTAAAACTATAGACAGCAAAGTTGAGGGAATGCCATGATTAAATAAAAATGTGGATAATGATCTGTGATCATATGATCTCCTTCCAGGTTCAGTATGATGTCGCAGAACCATATAACTTGAATTATCATGAAATAGGAAGAATGAAACACTTAAGAAGAGACAGAAGGCAACAATCAAGTTTATTACTCCCAATAAATTAACAGAAGAATTCATTTATTTTGAGCTGAACTGATCTCAGTAAAACGTTTGGCAAGGATATTTTTACAATACAAAATAAGCAGCTCAATTTAATGAACATGATCCTTGGTGCAAGTGGAGACCTATACTGTACTGTTGTTTCCAAGCTTCCTCCAGCTACATGTGAGGAGTGGAGCAGGACAGAATGGCACATTCTACTGAAGCTAGACTCAAACTTGTCTTAAAAAACAAGACTTTTTGTTCTTTGCCCTGCAGCATTCATGAGAAAACACTGGTGAGCTGTCAATGGGAGAAGCATTTTCACCTGATTCGCTACAGGTGATTGAAATGTGTGCTCAGTAAACCAGTCAAGCCTGGGGATCAGGGGCAGGCAAAGGTAAAGAGACAAGAAATACAAGAAAAAGGAGACAAGACACAGCAGAAAAGAAATGTGCCTTCTAAACCTAAATAGGAACAGAAATGAGCCAAAGACAGATTTTTGGCTAAGAGAGCAGAAGTAAGGTTGACGGATTGCTTTTTCTTTAATAATTTAGAGTTAAGGGGCTGTTAAAAGGTGCAAAGAAACACGAGTTGCTATATTCTGCTTGGAGTGTTTGAGATTTGTTTTGGCACATCCCGTTGCTTTAGACAGTCCTGCTTTATCATGCATGTCATCAGATATCCTATTTTAACATGTGTGTGTGTACCACATGTAGACCTGGTTGTTCTCTGACTTGCTTGTGACCCTACATGTAAACATATGTACAAACACATGCTGTAAAGCTCACGCACAAAACTACATGCAGCATCTCTGTTGAATGTCACCGAGGAAAACAGGCCAAGGCCCAGAATGCTTCAGCCCATGCTTCTCTTTTCTTCTAAATGAAAGTGTAACTCTGTGTTCTCCCTTCCTCTAGACAGGTGGTCCAGGGGCTCCGACCAGAAGGATGTTGGCTTAATGTCTAATGCTGTTTTAATGGTACTTGGTGTGCTGGGCATGGAGAGGCATGCTGGAACAATTAAAATATTTTTTTGACTTTCTGCAGTGTTATATAACAGCCTCTTTCTGTTGAGGTGTGTTGGTCATGTCTGATTAATGTGCATGTGTGTGTGTGTGAGCGCTCGTGTTTATTTGCATTAAATTGTAAGATTGGAATTTATTTAATATAAATGATAGAAGATCAATTAATTTTGTGTGATGTGTTCTTGTAAAATAACCAATATGAGTTATAAATGGGTTTTTTTTGTCCGCTACCATGAAAAATTGGTCAGATTCGGATTTAATTTGTCCGTTAGTAAATCATCTCATAAACCAAGGGGTGGATTTTTAATGACAATCTCAAAATAATTATTGGAACATCTACAACTGATTGCAGCACAACGGCTCAGTGGTTAGCACTGTTGCCTCACAGAAAGAATATCCTATTTCTCAAAAATAAAAATAAAAATTCAATTTCAAATAGTATTTTTTTATATCAAATGCAGATTAATACAAGGTCAACAGAACAAAATGCTCAGGGATGAGAAGAACCAATTTGACTCACTAAAATAACAAAGAACAAACAAAAATATATATAAATAAATAAATTATGTATAAATTATAGAAAGGAAAATAAGTGACATTTCTGCATTTCTACTTGCAAGAGGCTTTGTTTTCATTCTCCAGATCAATACAGTGTTAAGAAATACAGTAAAACACCACCAGTGACATTTAGTATATACAATTATTAATGTTTGATCATTTTTATGAGCAAATTAAAATAAATGTAGCCATCAAGAGTCCAGTAAAACACCACCAGTGACATTTAGTATATAAAATTAATGTTTGATCATTTTTTATAAGCAAATTAAAATAAATGTGGCCATCAGAGTCCAATACTGTACAATAACCTGTGCTGGCAACCTAACTCCACAAACAAACAAAGAAAAAAAAAAAACTCACCAGTTACCACTTTTAGAATAAACAGTCAGCTGAAGGCTTTTATCACAAACAGAGCCATCTAAAAGTGGAGAGGCATATCAGTCAGGAATGGTAATATAATAATATAAGCATTAGATAAAGACTAGCATTAGCATGCTAGCTCCCAAAAAAACTCACAGTTGCCACTTTTAGAATAAACAGTCAGCTGAAGGCTCACAAACAGACTTCTAAAATTTGAGAGGCATCAGTCAGAAATGCAAATAGACATTAGATAAAGGGCTTTCAATGATTTAAAACTTACCTGCAGCCAGTTGTTTGAGTCACTGACTGCACGGCACATTTCCCAGACCAAAAAAAACAAAACAGGAAGCACATGATCTGTATGTACAGCTCACGTTGGACGTTTCCAAGGCGCTGAAATATGCGCCCAGCATCTTCCCAGTTTTGTAACGTGGAATAACTGTGCATGCGCCATTATTAACGAGAGTACAGTATGGATAAGATTCATGCGCCCCAGGACTGGAAATGCGTCACCAATCAGAAAACATTTTTTGAAACAAACAATATAACTCATCATTACTCATAAAATATTTATCCTACACAACTAAAAACATGCATGCATATATTTTGAAATACTTTTATTTTATTATTTCATTTTTTTTAAAAGTCTTCAATGTAAAATGGTCCAGGAGTTCCATTGGGGCGGCGCCCTAGCACCCCCTATTGGCCGGCCGCCCCTGTTGACTAATGAATTGTATGTTTTGACTGTCAGGTGTAAAGTCAAGACAACTTTATTTATAAAGCACATTTAAAACAGCAGCCATTACCAAAGTGCTGAGTGTAAAATCCATCCATCCATCCATCCATCCATTGTCTTCCGCTTATCCGGGGTCGATCGGGCCGCCGGGGTAGCAGCCTAAAAGCCCAGACTTCCCTCTACCCAGCCACTTGGAGCAGCTCCTCCGGGGGAATCCCAAGGCATTCCCAGGCCAGCCGAGAAACATAGTCCCTCCAGCGTGTCCTGGGTCTTCCTCTGTGTCTCCATGTGGGACATGCCTCCCTGGTGAAGTGTGAGTGTAAAATGAATGGACAAAATAAAACTAATGATAGTACTGAAAAATGCCAGGACTGAAAATGACCAATCACCTCTGAGCTTTGTTTTGTTTTTGGAACAGCCAAAAACAGCTGATCAGATGATCTCAGGGCCCCAGAGGGAACACAAGTTCCCTTTATCAGTCAGGTCACTCGGTGCAACACTATTGCTATGGGAATTGCGCCCCCACACAATTACCTGAAGGAATACATTCACGCCTTTACGGCAGTGGGCGTCAGCGTCACCCCAGAGGCCCCGCCCTCTGGGTACTTAAGATGCGAGCGCCCATCCAAACGGTCTCTTTTTGCCCTTCACCTCGCTAAAAACCTGAACTTCATGGGACTTCTCTTTTGTCACATCGCTCGACCAGAGATGAGCTTACTCCCTACGCTGAGCGTACAGAGAAATTTCCTGCGTATTGCTGGCTGGGCTGGCGAAAGCTAGTCCAGCATATGGGGGCCAAGATGGTGTAGTGGCAGGGGAACCGACTTGGGACCCGAAGGACCCAGGTTCGAACCCCAGTCACGGCATAACTTGTGGTGTGTTTCAGCAGCACATCTCATCCCAATTGCTCCCCGGCGCGCTTTCTATAGCTGCCCACTGCCCCACCTGGTGGTGATTGGGTTAAATGCAGAGTCAAATTCCGTCTTGTATGGAAACATACACAGATGACAAAAATGTGACATTATTATTATTATTATCTTCTACCTACCTTCAAAGCTTTTTTCTTCTCTTTCCGCAGCTGCTTCGCTCGACGGCGCTAATTGCGTCACACCGCTACCCTGCTAACGAGTAGCAGGCTAGCCAACGAAAGCGACGCGACGGAGAGGACTTCTTCGAACAAAAGAAAAGATCAACGCTTCTCGGACATGGCCCCCGAGAAGGGAAAACGGAAGACCAAGATTCCAAAGAAAACCAGCAGGCCAGCGAGCCCTCGCTCGCACCCCTGTCCCAACGGTTGCGGCTACTCCCTGTCGGCGACGGACACCCACGAGGCCTGTCCTGTCTGCCTGGGAATTCTGCACGTGAGAACAGCGCTGGGATCCCCCGACTCCTGCCTACACTGCAGCCAGATGTCGGCGGCCATAAGAATGCGCCGCGTGGATGCCGTGGCTAAAGCAATGGGTGGTGCCGCGGCACGAAAGGCCACGGGCCCACAGAACCGCTCACTCCTGAACCGGAGCTCGAGAACACGGACCTGGAATGCAGCAGTCAGGTCAGAGGAGGAAATGGTTTGGACATGTCGGCCCCTGTCAGGGACTCGACACCTGAAGCAGCTGACCTAGACGCCGAGTATGGTTACGAGGGGGAAGGTGAGGACTTCTCTAGCAACCTGGCGCCAGCACTACCAGAAACGGACGTCTCGGTCCCCGTTCTATTCGACTTGTGTCGCAGGGTGGCGGACGCGCTGCAGGTCGCGTGGCCAGACCCCACGCCTCGCCAACAGGTCACGAGGCTGGCTGGGATTTATTTCTACATGAAACAGCAGCCGACGACGAGGCAAAGAATGCCCATTTTTCCGGATTTCCTCAAGGAGCTTACGCGCTCCTGGGTTGAACCTAGAGCTCCCATGCTGCTACCGCTCGCTCGGTTCCTGGAAGTCGCCGGGATGGAGGCAGCAGGACTCGCCAGTGCCCCACAAATAGAGGACACGCTGGTGTCTCACCTAGCCCCCGCAACAGCGGGTGTAAAGCCAACGCTGCCTAGCAGGGCCTGCCGCGCTTCTGCAAAACAGCTAGACAAATGTTACCGAGCTCAGGGCCTCGCGGCACGCGCGATGAATGCTTCTACCATGATGCAGGCATACCTGGCAGAGAAGCTACAGGAGCTCCAGGTAATGTCAAATGAACATGCCGCGGAAGAGGCCCTGGAAGAGGCCCGCAGGGCTTCTGACTCTGTATGATGACGACAATAGCCATCACACAGGGCAGATCTATGGCAGGAATGGTCGTCACCCAGCGCCACCTGTGGATGACTTTGACAGACCTCCCGGAAGACCAGAGGTCTCTCTTTTTGCATCACCCGATCGAGCCGACGGGACTCTTCGGGGACACTCTGGAGCGCATCCAGAACAAGCTTGAGCAGAGACGGAAGCAGAATGAAGCCTCCGTGAGGGGTTGCCAAGAAAGGGTTTTGCCCCTCCCAGGGATGCCACGCGTCACACCCCGCAGAAGAGACCCGCCTGCGACGGGGAGCACGTTCTTCATCAGGCGGCCCGGCCGAGGACCTCTTTGGTAAACCCAGGCGGAAAGAAACGGGACAACATCACAGTTTTGCAGGTTTGCCCGCCCAAGTGGTATGGGAACCGAGTATTTTGAACCCAGACTTTATTTGTAAAACATTACAAGGAGCTGGTGATATTTGTGTGTGCACAAAACATGATTGCCCTGCTGTGTGTGAAATAAATACAAACATTTGTTCATCCGTACACAAAAATAAAAGTACCAAAGCACAGTCTGCCCTAGTTCTTGACTCAAATTCCTCCATTGTGAAACACAAATTGCTGGGTCAGACAATGAACCACAGCGGGATGCACGAGCTCTGTCTGAGGCAGTCAAATCTCACGGCATCCTCTGTCGGCAGACCAGCTCGCCCTGGACCGTGCGAGAGGGGTCAAAGGCCAACCCTCCCGCGCCCGCAAAACACAAGCAGCGGATAAACATGCCTTCCAGGCTCACGACGCATGCGCAGGCCTGGAAGGCGTGTCTCCCGAACGCATGGATCATGACGATAGTGCTTCATCAGCTCAGGCTGCAAATCCTCAAAGGACAGCCCCCTTTCACGGGGGTGCTGCAGTCAAACATAAACCCAGCATGCGCACACGTACTGAGAGAAGAGATATCAACGATGCTCCAGAAAGGAGTAATAAGTGTTGTTCCAAAGCATAAAATATGCTCCGGTCAATACAGCAAATACTTCCTGGTGCCCAAGAGAGACCAGTCCTTGAGGCCGATCCTCGATCTCAGAACGCTGAACCAGAGAATAAAAACATTCAAATTCAAGATGCTCACGTTGCGACAGGTCCTCCAGTCTGTGAGACCAGGAGACTATGCATGCACCATGGATTTAAAAGACGCCCATTTCCACGTGAGCGTTTGGAGGAGGCACAGAAAATACCTTTGTTTCACATTCGAGGGGAAATCATACGAATTCAAGGCTTTACCTTTTGGATTAAAAACTGCACTGCGTACATTTACAAAATGTCTGGATGCTGCGCTGGCCCCGCTCAGGGGTCAAGGGGTCAGGATCATGAATTACCTGGATGACCTCCTGATTCTGGCTGAGAGCAAGAAGCAGGCCCAGTTGCACTCCCACATGGTGATCTCTCACCTGGAGTCTCTTGGTTTTGTCATAAACCTGCAGAAAAGCAACCTGACTCCATCACGGATTACCGTATTTTTGGGAGTACAGGTCGACACCACTCTGTACAGAGCATGGCTCTCAGAGAAACGCATTTCCTCGATACACCACTGCCTGGCAAGGTTTAGACTGGGTCAAGAGGTTCCACTAAAGACATGTCAGCGCCTCTTGGGCCTCTTGGCGGTGGCCATACCCTGTTTGCCACACGCACTGTTGAAAATGCAGGCCTTGCAGATATGGCTTAACAAACAGACACGCACTGTCCCCTTCAGACGGGCAGAAAAAATCCAGATCAGCTCAGAATGCCTGACAGCCCTAGAGCCATAGAGGGACCCTTCTGTATTCACGGAAGGAGTCTCGTTGGGACGAGTGTCATCCCGCGTGGTAATCACCACAGACGCTTCGAAAACAAGATGGGGAGCAGTCTGCAGAAATCAGAATGTCCAAGGCCTCTGGGAACAATAGGAAGCAAGATTACACATCAACTTCCTGGAATTGTGGGCCGTGTTCCTCCATCCATCCATTTTCTTTCGCTTATCCGGGGTCGGGTCGCGGGGGTAGCAGCCTAAGTAGGGAGGCCCAGACTTCCCTCTCCCCAGCCACTTGGAGCAGCTCCTCTGGGGGAATCCCAAGGCGTTCCCAGGCCAGCCGAGAAACATAGTCCCTCCAGCGTGTCCTGGGTCTTCCTCTGGGTCTCCTCCCGGTGGGACATGCCCGGAACACCTCACCAGGGAGGCGTCCAGGAGGCATCCTAACCAGATGCCCGAGCCACCTCAACTGGCTCCTCTCGATGTGGAGAAGCAGCGGCTCTACTCCGAGTCCCTCCCGGATGACTGAGCTTCTCACCCTATCTCTAAGGGAGAGTCCAGACACCCTGCGGAGAAAACTCATTTCAGCCGCTTGTATCCGAGATCTCGTTCTTTCGGTCATAACCCAGAGCTCATGACCATAGATGAGGGTAGGAACATAGATCGATCGGTAAATTGAGAGCTTTGCCTTTTGACTCAGCTCTCTCTTCACCACGACAGACCGGTACAGCGCCCGCTTCACTGCGGACGCTGCACCTATCCGCCTATCGATCTCACGCTCCAGTTTTCCCTCATTCGTGAACAAGACCCCGAGATACTTAAACTCCTCCACTTGGGGCAGGACCTCCTCCCCGACCTGGAGAAGGCATGCTACCCTTTTCCGGCTCAAGACCATGGCCTCGGATTTGGAGGAACTGATCCTCATCCCGGCCGCATCACATTCAGCTGCAAACCGCTCCAGCGAAAGCTGTAGATCACGATCTGATGAAGCCAATAGGACCACATCATCTGCAAAAAACAGAGAAGCGATTCTAAGGCCACCAAAACGGATCCTCTCAACACCTTGGCTACGTCTAGAAATTCTGTCCATCCCTGGGCTGCCACCTTACCGTGGTGGAGGGGTTTGAGTGTCCCAATGATCCTAGGAGCTATGCTGTCAGGGGCTTCATGCCCCTAGTAGGGTCACCCAAGGCAGACAGGTCCTAGGTGAGGGACCAGACAAAGTGCAGCCCAAAGACCCCTTATGATGAGTCAAATCACTGGAAACAATGTTCCCTCGCCCGGACGCGGGTCACCGGGGCCCCACTCTGGAGCCAGGCCCGGAGGAGGGGCACGTTGGCGAGCGCCTGGTGGCCGGGCTTTTACCCATGGAGCTCGGCCGGGCACAGCCCGAAGAGGAGACGTGGGTCCCCCTTCCCATGGGCTCACCACCTGTGGGAGGGGCCAAAGGGGTCGGGTGCATTGTGGAATGGGTGGTGGCCGAGGGCGGGGACCCTGGCGGTCTGATCCTCGGCTACAGAAGCTGGCCATTGGGACATGGAATGTCACCTCTCTGGTGGGGAAGGAGCCTGAGCTAGTGTGTGAGGTTGAGAGGTTCCGGCTAGAAATAGTCGGACTCACCTCAACGCATGGCTCTGGCTCTGGAACCAGTTTCCTTGAGAGGGGTTGGACACTCTTCCACTCTGGAGTTGCCCCTGGTGAGAGGCGCCGAGCAGGAGTGGGCATACTTGTTGCCCCCCATCTTGGTGCCTGTACGTTGGGGTTCACCCCGGTGAACGAGAGGGTAGCCTCCCTTCGCCTACGTGTGGGGGGACGGGCTCTGACTGTTGTTTGTGCCTATGCGCCAAACGGCAGCGCAGATTACCCACCCTTTTTGGAGTCCTTGGAGGGGGTATTGGAGGGTGCGCCTCCTGGGGACTCCCTTGTTCTGCTGGGGGACTTCAACGCTCACGTGGGCAATGACAGTGAGACCTGGAGGGGTGTGGTTGGGAGGAACGGCCCCCCTGATCTGAACCCGAGTGGTGTTCTGTTGTTGGACTTCTGTGCTCGTCATGGATTGTCCATAACGAACACCATGTTCAGGCATAAGGGTGTCCATATGTGCTCTTGGCACCAGGACACCCTAGGTCGCAGTTCGATGATCGACTTTGTTGTCGTCTCATCTGATCTGCGGCCGCATGTCCTGGACACTCGGGTGAAGAGAGGGGCGGAGCTGTCAACTGACCACTACCTGGTGGTGAGTTGGCTCCGATGGTGGGGGAGGATGCCGGTCAGACCTGGCAGACCCAAACGTATTGTGAGGGTCTGCTGGGAACGTCTGGCAGAGTCTCCCGTAAGACGGAGCTTTAACTCCCACCTCCGGGAGAGCTTTGAACACGTTCCGAGGGAGGCGGGGGACATTGAGCCCGAGTGGGCCATGTTCCGCGCCTCTATTGTCGAGGCAGCTTATCGGAGTTGTGGCCGCAAGGTTGTTGGTGCCTGTCGTGGTGGCAACCCTCGAACCCGGTGGTGGACACCGGCGGTGAGGGATGCTGTCAAGCTGAAGAAGGAGTCCTATTGGGCCTTTTTGGCCTGTGGGACCCCGGAAGCAGCAGATAGGTACCGGCAGTCCAAGCGGCATGCGGCTCGGGTGGTTGCTGAGGCAAAAACTCGGGCGTGGGAGGAGTTCGGAGAGGCCATGGAGAATGACTTCCGTACGGCTTCGAGGCGATTCTGGTCCACCATCCGGCGTCTCAGGGGGGGAAAGCGGTACGCGACCAACACCATTTATGGTGGGGATGGCGTGCTGTTGACCTCAACTCGGGATGTTGTGAGTCGGTGGGCGGAATACTTCGAAGACCTCCTCAATCCTACTGGCACGTCTTCCACTGAGGAAGCGGAGCCTGGGGACTTTGGGTCGGGCTCTCCAATCTCTGGTGCTGAGGTCGCCGAGGTGGTTAAAAAGCTCTGCGGTGGCAGGGCTCCGGGGGTGGATGAGATTCGTCCTGAGTTCCTTAGGGCTCTGGATGTTGTGGGGTTGTGTTGGCTTACGCGACTCTGCAATATCGCGTGGACATCGGGGGCAGTTCCCTTGGATTGGCAGACTGGGGTGGTGGTTCCCCTATTCAAAAAGGGGGACCGTAGGGTGTGTTCCAACTATAGGGGATCACACTCTTAAGCCTCCCTGGTAAGGTCTATTCAGGGGTTCTGGAGAGGAGGGTCCGTCGGATAGTCGAACCTCGGATTCAGGAGGAGCAGTGTGGTTTTCGTCCTGGTCGTGGAACACTGGACCAGCTCTACACCCTCAGCAGGGTCCTGGAGGGTGCGTGGGAGTTTGCCCAACCAGTTTACATGTGCTTTGTGGACTTGGAAAAGGCATTCGACCGCGTCCCTCAGGGGGTTCTGTGGGGGTACTCCAGGAGTATGGGGTACCAGGTCCTGTTAGGTCCCTGTACGGCCGGTGTCAGAGCTTGGTCCGCATCGCTGGCAGTAAGTTAGGCTCGTTTACGGTGAGAGTTGGACTCCGCCAAGGTTGCCCTTTGTCACCGATTCTGTTCATAACTTTTATGGACAGAATTTCTAGACGCAGGCCGTGTTCCTGTCAGTGAAATACTGTTTTGGAAAAGGACTGATTGTAGGACAGCATGTCCTGGTGAAATCAGACAACAGGACAACGGTGTCCTTGATCAACAGGGAAGGGGGGACAAGATCCCGAGCCCTCCTCGGTCTAACACAAAAACTGCTCACGTGGTGTGCCCCAAGATTACTGTCACTCAAGGTGACTCATATCCCGGGCGAACTGAACTACGGAGCGGATGCCCTCTCAAGAGGGCCTCTGTTAGCCTCAGAATGGAGACTGAACCCACGAGTCGTGGACCAGATCTGGTCACGGTACGGGAGAGCCTCCATCGACCTGTTCGCATGCAAGACCAGCTCACACTGTGACCTGTACTTCTCTCTAGAGGAGACAGGCGCACCGTTGGGAACAGATGTCCTGGCTCATGACTGGCCAGCAGGGGTGCTGTATTACGCTTTTCCACCCGTCCCTCTTATCCAGGTGACGCTGGAACGTGTACGCAGGGGGGCCCTCTCCCTGATATTAATAGCCCCCAGGTGGCCACAGAAACCGTGGTTCCCGGAGCTGATTTCAATGCCGTCAGGGGTGCCATGGCAGCTGCCCTCTCACAGGGACCTGCTGACCCAGGCACATGGGTAGCTTCTCCACCCACGTCCAGAACTGTGGCCTCTTTCAGCATGGCCACTGAAGGGAACAGGCTGAAGGCCTCAGGCCTGACTGGTTATGTCTGAACGCCACACAGAAGGTGAGAGCTAAGTCAGCCTAACCTCTCTAAAAAAAAGGCTAATTCTTTTCCACCCTGAGGGTGTTTTTTGTCAGCCATTTTTGGCGTGCCACAAAGCCTGGGCGGGTGAAACTCGGTGCATGCCCTCTCGTGATACGTTTCATGAGGGGCGTACTAAGGAGGGGACCCCCCCACCAGCAGTAGGACTCTGGCCCCAGACTGGGCTCCTCGGTTAGTCCTGAAAGCTCTGGGTGATTTTCCACTAAAGCTTCTGAGCAGTGTTAAGATAGCTTTGCTGTCTTATGGAACTGATCCACTCTTGGATCTCTGCTCAGCTAAACGTATAGGGGACCTTCACGCTTATCTGTGCACCCAATGCGTTCAAAGATCTACCCCTGAGGGGTCAAAGGTTACCCTGTGTATAAAACCCATTTACCGTATTCACCGGAGGAAAATACGCT
>JBBPBX010021821.1:17153-42006 GCA_038048925.1 Garcialebias charrua | reverse complement strand
ATCGATAATTAAACGTTTCTTAAGAGTAAACTTACGAGTGGCCACGCCCAACGGACTGACTCGAAAGGGGGAAAAGGGGGGAGACACAAAGGGGCCGATCATAAAGCCCTTAGACACCTCCTTGCGGAGGAGCAGGGCCACTACGTCTGGTTCGGCGAGCGCCGAACGCAGGTTGGGACAAACCAAGGAGGCAGAAGGAGGGCAGGAAACCCCGATGAAAAAACCCTGGGAAAGACCGGTGAGGAGAAAATCAACGAATGAACGATCGGGGTGAGACAGAAGCAGCGAGGCCAACTCAGGAACCAAAACAGGGGTGGACAGAAAACGGGAAATCAGCGGCTGGACCCGGGGAGGGCCTTCGGGGGACCCAACCGGCGAGGGCAGACGGACCTCGGGTGTGCGTCCCTGCAGATGCTACACACATGGAGGAAGTTGCAGTTAGGGAAAGAGCAGACGGCACGGTTAAAATTGTTGCAAATAGGCATGTTATTGAATACCTCCACCCGACGACCGCGGCGGTCCGTACGCGGGCCGCCAACGGAACCCCCAACAGAACCCCCAACAGAACCCCCAACAGAACCCCCAACAGAACCCCCAACAGAACGGGGCACCAGCAGGGAGGGCAGAGGAGGCAGGGCAAATGGGACAGAGGGGCAGAGGGAACTGCGATGGCCGACAGCAGAGCAGGAGTGGCAGGGGGCCGCGTGGGTCAGCATGACAAGGAGGTCAGTGTCCAGGACCGACCAGTCAAGACGCATCCCTGACCGGGACAGGAAGGCAGCAGCCTTGGCGGAAAAGGCGTTATGGTAACGGTAGAACAGGGACCTGCCGTACGAGAGGCTGAGATCTACCACCAAGGCGAGGTAGGCGTCCAGCTCAACCCTACGCTCGGGGTAGACCGAGCAAAGAACATCCCGGAAAACCCCAAAGGCCGCCACAAACTCGCCGACGGACAGGTCCCTGGACAGGCGGGGATCGGCGGAGCGGAAGACCGCAGTGAACTCTGAGGAGGAGGCCACCTGATGATCGACTGGGGGGGAGGGGAGCAGCAGGGAAACCAGATTAACGTGCTGCCCCTGCAGGATCTTAGCACGGAGCCTCGGGGAAATCGAAGCATGTGCCGGCATGTACGGCTGGCCTAAAGAGGGAGAGCATGAAGAAAAACAATTAAAGTCAGGACAGCACCAGGCAGCTCACGAGTACAGCCACCACGAACACCAACCGCACAGAACATCCACAGCGCAAGCATTACCAACGTGACACGATCCAAACAGGTAAAACGACGCCAGGGCGACAGAATTTAAACAGATTAAACGTACCAAAGTCACTCAACAGGTCAAACGACGCCAGTGCGACAAACAATGCCAGTGCGACAGAATTTAAACAGATCAAACTTACCAAAGGCCCCCAAACAGGTAAAACAATGCCAGTGCGACAGAATTTAAACAGATTAAACATCACTAAAGCTACACAAGGCGAAGGTTTGTGTAAAACAAACCAGCAAGACATGAAGAAACGATGGTGGAACAACAGCGCCATCTGCCTGGCAAGTTAACACAACGCAGACGCAGTACCACCGCCTGCGCACCAGACGGCGCTGCAGAACGGGCGAAAATCAACGAAGAAGAGCCGACCTAGCATTAGCAGCAGAGCTAGGAGCGGCGCAAGTCAGCGAACTGACCATAAAAGACAAAAATGAGGCACGTCGAGGCAAAGCAGAACGACTGCGGACAAGTAACGATACGTCTTACCCAGTGGAGGAGCGGAGCGGGCCTCGGCGAGAGTGAACGCCACGGGACCAGGCAGGGGAGCTGACTGACCCGGCAACGATGCTGGAGCAGAGGGCTGACGCTGAGCGGACAGAGCCGAGACTGACCGGACGAGCTCGTTGAGCGAGGCGAGCAGCTCAGAGGACAGATGGACCTGCGAAGGCCGATCGGAACGCCGGCCGGGGAGCGGGGAGAGAGGCGGAGAGGAGGCCGGGGCACGGGCGGCCGGCGCAGGAGGAACGTAGCGGCTCGTGGAGGGGACCGGCTCCGGGTTCGGAGCGGGGGCACCGGAGGAACGGGGACGGCCCCTGCTGCGTTTGGCGGGAGGTGGAGACCGCTTCCTGGTACGCTTCCCGGACACGGGCGTCAGCTGCCGCGAAGGAGGCGAAGAGTCGCCGGACGGAACCAGCTCGGCGAGGGACTCCAGCTGGGCAGAGGTGAGACCGGACGCCGGGCAGATGCCCCTAGACTGCAGGTATGCAGACGGGGAGTAGGAAACGGGGCGCGAGGCGCGCCGAGAGCTCCGACGGGTGGGAGCAGGGGAAGGAGGACCAGCGGTGGCCGGGATGAGGACCGGGGAGTCCCCGGAGGCGCAGGAATCGACGTCAGACATGGCGAAGTCGAAAGTTGAAATAGAACGATGGCGAAGGTGAAATTGAAAACACGAGACGAGCTAGACGAGCAGAACACGACTAGACTAGTAACGGGCAAACAGGAAGAGCTGAGGAAAGGGGTGCCTCATATCCAGGTGGACAGTTGATGAGTGATTCGATGCAGCTGTATCCAGGTGGACAGTTGAGTGATTCGATGCAGCTGTGAGTCCTGCCATTGTTGAATTTGCGTCTTCGACTTCATTTGTCACAACATATCTTTGCGAGCAATCCTTTTCGAGGATGCTGGAAATAAAAATGAAGAAAAGGAACAGACTTTGCTGTGAAGATGACATGAGAGTAGCACTTGCCAAGGTAAAGCCACGCATATCCTAACTGGTCTCCCAGAATAAACAGCAGAAGTCACACTGATTTGCAGGTATGTAATTTGAGCAATGCTTTACTCTGACCCCAAAAAAGTATTTTGTGTCTTCAAAATGACAAAATACAAAATAAATAAATAAAATATTAAAAAATGTTAAATTCTTCAAAAAAATCCCATTTTATTTTTAATTAGAAAAATAGTACAAAAATATTTTGGGGGGATGAAACTCTTATGGGGCCAGAATAAAGTAATACCATAATTTGTTGTGAGTTCATGCACTGTGTTGGTTTTGTTCTTTGAGCAAGCTGATGTTGATGCACGGCTCATTTTGTGCACCAGTAAATTGAATTTGAACATTCACGCCTTTACGGCAGGGGCGTCAGCGTCGCGCCAAAGACCCCGCCCTCTGGGTATTTAAGCGGCTGACGCCCGTCCATCTTTCTCTTTTTTGCCCTTCACCTCGCTTAAACCTGAACTACCTCTTCGCGGAACTTCTCTGTTGCTTCATCGCTCAACTTGAGGTGAGTTTGCTCCCTACACAGAGCGTACAGAGAATTATTCCTGCGTACTGCTGGACTAGCGAAAGCTAGTCCGGCACATTTTCCCTTAACCCCGAAGTATTTTCTTCTCCTCTCTCCACAGACTTTGCTCGACTGCGCTAACTACGCCACAAGCGCTACCCCTG
Organism: Garcialebias charrua; assembly: GCA_038048925.1. NCBI lineage: Eukaryota > Metazoa > Chordata > Actinopteri > Cyprinodontiformes > Rivulidae > Garcialebias > Garcialebias charrua. The sequence continues at coordinate 38,577 of JBBPBX010021821.1, read as the reverse complement.
CTAATTCCTAGCGGGCCAGCGAAAGCGACGCGACGGAGGAGACATTTCAATCAAAAAGAAAAAGGATTCTGGAAGGACTCGCTCGCCTTATCTCGGACATGCCTCCGGAGAAAGGAAAGAGAAAGACAAGACTTCCAAGAAAAATCAGCGGGATGGCGAGCCCAACTTTGCGCGCCTGTCCCAGCGGATGCGGTTTCTCCCTCGCGGCGACGGACACCCATGAGGCCTGTCCCGTCTGCCTGGGAATGCTACATGCAAAAACAGCGCTGGATGCGCCCGACTTTTGCCCACACTGCAGCCAGATGCTGGATGCGGTGTTGCGACACCGGGTCGACCTCGTCGCCAAGGCCATGGGCGCCTCAGCAGTGCCAGCGGATCCAGACACCACCGAGCCCCTCACTCCCACGCCGGAGCTCGAGAACATGGCTCTGCACGACAGCACACAAGTCGAATGGGGTGACAGCCCTGACGTGCTGGCTCATATGGTGGACTTAACAGTCGGATTCGACACTCGAGGCATGAACAAAGACGAGATCTCGATTTCAACCTTAGGCGAATTTTCCGCGGAGGAAGCAGACGTCGAATTCGAGGATCAGGGAGAAGACCTCTCCCAGACCCCGGTACCTGTGCTCCCGGAAACTGACTTCTCCATCCCTGCTCTGTTCGACCTGTGTCACAGAGCAGCGGATACGTTGCATATCCCATGGCCTGAGCCTCCGCCTCGCCAACAGGTCACGAGGCTGGCAGGAAACTATTTTTACTCGAAGCAGCAGGCCGCCACGAGGCAAAGGATGCCCGTGTTCCCGGACTTCCTCACAGAACTAACTCGCACCTGGGCTCAACCGAGAACCACCATGCTCTTACCCCTCTCGTAGTTCCTCGATGTGGACGGGATGGATGAGGTGGGAATAGCCAACGTGCCTCAAATTGAGTACGCACTGGCATCTCACTTGGCTCCTAAGTCATCCGGGACAAAACCAACTCTCCCTAGCAAAGCTTGTCAAGCTTCAGCGTCTCTTCTCGAGAACTGCTACAGAGCTCAGGGACTCGTAGCGCGTGCGATGAACGCGTCCACGTTGATGCAGGCTTACCTAGCTGAAAAACTGCAACAGCTCCAGGTAACGACGGATAAGCAGGCTGCCGCCGACTTGCTGGATGAAGCCCGCAGGGCAACAGACTTCGTGCTCTGCATGATGGGGACAGCCGCTGTTGCTCAAGGCAGAGGCATGGCGGAAGTGGTCATCGCGATTCGCCATCTGTGGATGACTTTAACGGATCTCCCCGAGGGACAAAAGGTGCCTTTTCTCCACCACTCGATAGAGCCGACGGGTTTGTTTGGTAAAGCTTTGGAGCGAATTCAGACCAAGCTGGACCAAAGGCGCAAACAGGCTGAAGCTCTCCGGGTGGGCATTCCCCGGAGAAGCTTCGCCCCCCCTCCCCCCAGGGAGTCTGCTGGAGGCAGACCTGCGCAGCCTCGACACCGCTCGGCAACGCATGCCCCACCGCAGAAGCGGCCGGCGTACGAGGAGGAGCCTCTGCAGAGACCACCGTAGGGCCCACAGGTTTGTCCCCCGCCAGGCAGTCAGACACAGGGCCTCCTCGGCGAACCGGGACACCATACAAAACGTGCCTGATGAACCAGGTCCACGTTTCCACATTACACGATCACCCGCCCACGCGGTACTGGGAATGATCCCTTTATGTCCAGACTTTATTTGTAACACGGTTACAAAGAGCTGGTAAAACTGTCGTATGCACAAACCATGTTTTCCCTGCTGTGAGTGACATAAAATCATGCATGTCGCTGCACATAAGCACGAATAAAGCTCATAAAACAGCCCGTCCTTGTTTTATTGACTCTAAAAAAAAAACTTAAAAAAAAACACAAGTAACTTCAGCAGAACAGGTCTCTCTGGCCTGCCAGCCGAAATAAAGAGAGAGGACCCCCTCCCCCCCCTCACGGCTCACGGGGTGTTAGCCTAATCAATGAACCCCGGCAGGGTGCCTCTGCCCCGTCTCTAGAGGACAGGCACAGAGGCGTCTGCAAGCAGGCCCCCTACCCCTCATGGAGACAGGTGAGGGGGGTCACGTGCTCCAGCCCCCGCTCCATTGTGAACGAAGGGGCGGTCAATACACTAACCAAGCAAACACGTGACATGTCCGCACCTCAGGGAGGCGCGCCGACAGAATCTAACGACGGGGGGGCCACGTCAGATGCCCACAGGCGACCACAAGTTTCACATGTTCACAAAAGCAATTGTGTTCAAGCTGCTGTGTGTGTAAATAAATCAGAGCTGAATCAGATTCCTCTTCCTGTTATTCGAAGGGAACTGGGCTTTTTATCACCAAACAATCTAAAGTCTGCCAAGCTCAAAGAATCATCTCCACGTTCTCACGTTGCAGCTGTCCCTTTATTATTAATGAGTGACACGCAATGCCCAAGCAGTGATCCAGTAGCACGTGACCTTCCCCTCTGTACTGGTTCAGATCTGTTCTCAAACAAAATTCTCCCGACGGATGAAACACCTGGCCGGTTTGTCTGGTCCCGAAGCTTTGTTAAGGCCAAGGACCAGTAAACTGGACCCATCCAAAAAAAACGGATTGGGGTCAGGAGATTTGCTCGTTTACAAAACTCGCAGTTTCTCAGTCTCGTGACCCCAAACAAGGAGAGAGAAAACAGACATTCTGCTCCACTTCTGTCTAACAAAGACAACAGGTTGTGTCTGCCCTCGATCACTCTCGATCAGAGCAGCCTGATAGCACACCGGGAAGAAGGCCCTCTTCCCAACCTGGTTGACCCCCAGGGGTTCATAGCCTCCAGGACCCTTGGAGGGGAATTGGATACATCAACTGCTCTTCTTCAGGGTCAAACTATGCCATCGGAAGAAGCAGTCCCGCCGCTTAGGCTGGGAGCTGTTAAAAATTTCAGCTTGTTGGCAGAAAAGAACAAGCTGATGGCATCAGGCCTGCTGGAAAATGTGGTAAAAACCATTCAAAATGCCCGTGCTATGTCAACACAGTCTCTATACGCACAGAAATGGCGTATTTTTGAAGCTTGGTGCTCGGAAAGAAATATTTCTTACGCATGCGACTTGGCTTAGCTCCTGACTTTTCTTCAGGACTTACTGGAAAAAGGTTGTTCTTTCTCAATGATTAAAGTTTTCTTATCGGCTTTTTCAGCCTGTCACGAAGGCTGGGGACACAGGACACCTGGGGCCTCATGTATCAACGGTGCGTAAGCACAACCTTGTGTACGTCATTTTCCACGCAAAACTCCATATGTATCAAAACAGAACTGAACGTGGAAATGTGCGCAGCCCCACACCAACTCCAGGGCTGGCGTACGCACGTTTCTGTGGTTTTGGTTCCATTGGCGACACTTAGAGGTGATTCTGAGAAACTGTTCATGATGTGAAAATCATTATTGTTCACACCAAACACACATGATTAACAATTATTACATCCACATGGACGCAATTAGATGAGTGGATACAAAAGCATGCGCAAAATAGTGGCAACAAAATTATTCTTTTTACATCCTTATAATCTCTTATGCATGGAACCTGTGCGCCCCCACATGTCGCCCTGTCTTTGAAGTTCCATTACTAGTCAGTGCTTCAAGTGATCAACTTTCTGTTAATGGCTGGTTAAAATGCAGTTTCAGAGCAGTCTACCAAGCCCTTGTTTGTTTCTGTGTGTATAGCGGTTCTGCAAATAAACACGTGCGTAAAGTGTGGAATGCGTCCGCCTTTCACCAGCGCACTGCTGCGTTCATTAACACAAAGTAACCCAAAAGCGCCGCATTACGAACTGATAAGCATCTGACTCTGCCCATTTGTAATTTATTATTTTTATTTCACAGGGGACCGTGGTTACCCACTAAAAACATGGCTCATGGCCTGTTTTCGTCACACTCTGGCGATGGGCAGCTGTCCTCCGTTTCACATCCACCTTAATATCTGACCACTTTTTTTTTAGTTCTGCCGGTGTTCGCTGCTCTGACCCCACAGCATTTACAGCTTCACACAGGCTGTCCCACTCACGCCTTTTGCGCTTAGCTGTAACGCCAGAGGACAGCGTGCCAAACAAAACTTTTTCCGTGCCTCTACCTCACTCAGAAGTGTCTCCAGTTCACAGTCCGTGAAGTTCCTCTTTTTTCCACGTTTCGACATGATTTGCAATAGAGCAAAGACGACATTCCTCTGGTGCAGGGCATATTTAAATGAATTTGCATATTTATATGGAGGCGTGTCAAAGGCGGAGTCGGCCACTCTCTCATGTGCGCTCAATTCCACGTTGATTGTGATGTACAAAAGCAATGTGCGTGGATTCCGGCGTACGCACAGTTTGATACATCTGGATTTTTTTGTGCGTACGCCGTTTTCTGGATTTGACCGTACGTCACGTTTCAGTAAAAAGTCCACACAAGTCTTTGTACATGAGGCCCCTGGCACGTATCCAACCATAATAAGATTTATGAAAGGTGTGCTTAGGACTAAACCACCCAGCAGGATCCTGACCCCTGGTTGGGATCTTAGCCTGGTCTTGAGGGCTCTCTGTGACCCCCCATTCGAGCCACTGAGCGAGATTAAGATAGATTTATTATCTTATAAAACCGCTCTACTCTTGGCACTTTGCTCGGCGAAACGCGTGGGTGACCTCCATGCATTGTCTGTACATCCAATGTGTACCAGATTCGCCCCTGATGGGTCAAAGGTCACCCTAAGGCCTAATCCCGCATACACCCCCAAGGTCTTGACTTTGAACCATAGGAGTCTAGACTTTGATCTCTCCTCCTTCCCACCTGCTCCTGTCCTCAATCAGGAACAGGAAAGGCTGAAGTGTCATACTTTTGTATGGACTCAAATCCATACCAACTTCAACAAAAGTTAGAATCAAGAGCGAGGCCTCGAACAGTATACTGGGAGCTGCACGAGGGAGCTGGATGGTCCAGAAGAGAAAATGTTTGAATACATGACGTGGAACGGGCGGCCGTGATGTAGTGGTAATGGCAGTCGACCCCTGATCGGAAGGTTGGAGGTTCGAATCCCGCATCCGCCCACCATGTGTCGTTGTGTCCCTGGGCAAGACACTTAACCCCAAGTTGCTCCCGGTAGGTCTGGATGGCGCCTTGCAAGGCAGGCTACCACTACCGGTGTATGAATGTCTGAATGAATGGGTGGATGGCTGGTATTGTAAAGCGCTTTGGGGCTCCTCACAGGGGGCTGGAAAGCGCTATATAAATAAGCTCCATTTAGTAATTTAAAGAGGGAGCAGAAGACAACGCTCCATCGATGGCTGCGTTTATGGGAAGTTTATTGAGAGCGACCCTCGTTTATCATGGGGGATCTGTACCCTGAAGCCCCGCGATAAGTGAAAAACCGCAAAGTAGGAATAGTAGTGCAAGTAGTAAGTAGAGCTGGACAATAATTCGATATCGATATATATTGCAATATACTTTTATTCAGGGACGGTGATATGAGTTTTAAGCACATTTTCAATTTTTCAATGTGATACGTTTCACTGACATATTTCTTTTTCTGTTTGGGTTAAAGTGGCCGCTTCATTTTCAACCCGGATTATTTACTCATTGACATTTAACACAGAGTGATCCAATTTAGTATTTGTTACATGCCCCAGGCATGTAATTTGATTTAGTCAGAACACAAAATGGTTTAAAGGTTTTGAGGTTTTGTTTAAAGATTTGGAACAGAGGCATGATTTGTTTAGAGGTTGTGCATGAGCTGTTTAGAGGCTGTAGGAGCCTGATGGTGTGATCACACCGAACAGCGTTTCAACGGCAGGAGCATCCAGCTTACATGCAAAGTCAATGGGGGACGCACTTCCAGCCACGTCTTGGCGTCGGACGTCACGTCGCGTGCGTGTTGAGCGTGCTGGAAAGCGTTTTCCGTGCACGTGAACCGGCTTCAGCCTCCAAAGCACGCATTCACCATGCTGAAGATTTCGCCGTTCAAACGTTCAAACGTTCAAACGCCGCTCAACTCTACCTGATTGGTTGGTGTGTCAACCAATCAGGGAGAGTCGGGGGGAGAAGAGAGGGGGAGAGTCCCTATGTGACGCGGAAACGAGGGGGCGCGCGCACTATGTGACGTATTGTTTGTGGGACACAGAAAAGACCCGCGAGGTCGTGTACTATGGAAGAGAAACTCATTGTAGCTGTGTGTTCGCGACAAGTCCTTCACGACCAGTCAAGTCTGCTCCACAGAGACGGAAATAAAAAGCTCCTCGCCTGGCGGAGTGCGCAGGACTCTGTGCGCAGGACTCTGTATACCGGTAAGCTCCTCCCACACACCCCGCAGCAGTTTCGCGTTCTGGCGTTCTGGTCCAAGTAGGTCTGGACACCAAGTGCGTCCACTTGCGTGCGTGACGAGCTTTTTGGAAGTTGAAACGCTGTTCGGTCTGAATGTACCATAATTGACTGCAGCTGTCCCACTGCAGCTGTAGGTGGAGGTAGTTGCTCTCTCTATATATTAGGTCCAAGCCACACAGCGAGAGTAAGAGCTGAAGTAAGCAGAGGTCCAAGGAGAGATCCAGCAGAGGTCCAAGAAGAGCAAACAGAGGTCCCAGCAGCCCCAGAAGGAGACCAGGAGAAGAAACAGCAGACCTGATGAAGAAGCAGCAGAAGCTGAGCAGAGGTCTGCAGCAATAGCAGCAGCAGCAGCAGCAATGTGAGAGGAGCCATGAAGCCATTTGTTGAAGCCACATGAGGAGGCCGTTTGGAGCCTTTTGAGGAGGCCGTTTGATGAGCCGTATGGAGCCATTTGAGGAGGCCGTTTGATGAGCCGTTTGGAGCCTTTTGAGGAGGCCGTTTGATGAGCCGTTTAGAGCCTTTTGAGGAGGCCGTTTGAGGAGCCGTTTGAAGCCACATGAGGAGGTTGTTTGATGAGCCGTCTGAAGCAGAAGTCCGTATGAAGAAGCAGATGTTGTGAGATGAAGCAGATGTGCTGCTGTCGTGAGAAGCTGGAGTGAGACCTGCTGCTGTGTGTTTAAGAAGAGGAAGCTGAATCCCTCTGATGTGGAGACCTGCTGTCGTGAGGATTTTATCATGTCCTGGATGACTGAGAATCTTCACCAGCAGACTACTGTAATAGTCGTTTTAGAGCTCCTGTGTCTTGAGTCTGCATTTGGGTCCGATCCCTCCGCCAACCAAACAGTTATTACCTCTTCACTTCCTGCTTTATTTTGTAGAATAAGTTCCTTTATGACCAAATCAAAAAAGGCGTTCAATACAGAACAACTGGACTTTATTTGTAGCAACAAGACGTTTCGCTTCTCATCCGAGGAGCTTTATCAATTCAGTGAGGAGACAGTGAGAGGGAGAAGTTATAACAGGATAAGCCATTGACACGCACCAACATATGTAAATTGGAAACTAACACCCCCACATACTTGGGATAACACGTACCTGTGACCCATTCAAAGTTCAGTGTGTGAAAACAGAGCTTACAGAAAACACACACACATCCTACTGTATGTAAATTGACAAGTCACACCTCACACATTAATAGCAGGGACCTGTCAAAGTCTTTGGTAGTCTAATGCCCCTTTTCCACCGGTCGGCACGGGTCGGATCAGATCGGCTCAGCTCGGGTCGGGTCACATCTAAGTTCTGTTTCCACAGCTTTTTTGTACCCCTTCTGTGGGCGGGGTCCAGAATCCTACTCGTCTTACCACATGGTGGCAGTAGTGTTCCCTCAAGCTATTTACTAGTAGCCACCACTAGAAGAAGAACACAATAAAGGCTTTGACAGAATGTTGTGAAAGAGATGTCATGCTATAATGAGTACCTCATGAGCTGTAATCTTTAAACCCAATTCATAATCCTACCTTGTTGCCTTCTTTAAACCCATGTATTTTCCAATTTAGTATTTTTACAATAAAGATGTATTAAAACATATTTTATTATTTAGTTATGCACAAGGTGCTTGATAAAGTTGCAAAACCATATTTGTCTGAGCTGCTTCAACCTTCCTGCCCTCCCCGATCTCAGATCAGCTGAGCAGTTGCTGCTGACAGTCCTCAAAACTTTTTAAATCTTATTTAAAAACACACATTTATTCCTTGGCTTTTAACACGTGATCTTATCTTTTATGGCATGTTAACACACCTGCAGTAAGACTGGTATATGTATTTATTTTTGTATGCTTTTTATAGTTTTTAATTAACTTGTCTTTTATGTTATTGTACAGCACTTTGGTTGACCCTGTGGTTTTTAAAATGTGCTTTATAAATAAAGTTGATTGATTTAAAACATCACACTGTGATCTTTGAAACTGCCAGTGTCTCCCTGGTAAAGTTGCTGCTGGGCGCAGATGATGGATGGATGATGGATGGGTAGATGGATGGTCTGTGAACTTTAACTTTAAACTGTCCAAAGGACTTTGGCCACTTTTGACTGTTTTTGTCTGACTTCATCCTAGAACCAAATAATTTATAACGTAATAACAGTTGAGCAGATTCTAATAATCTTTATGTTATGATTCTTTAAAGGTCAAATGCAAATGGAAAGTTCTCTTAACTTCCAGTATGGATTTAAACACTATACACACTTCACATTGTAAAATAAGTTTAGGAAATTGAATGTTCGAGGACACCACTTAAGAAAATATAACGTTTAATAGGAAAAGTTTGAAGTGACAAACAGAAGTAACGAATTTCCATCTGGTGTCTCACGGCTTCCTCCAGAAGACGACACAGAGGTTGTTGAATTCTGGTGATTTTCTTCTGTTGACTGTAAAAGAAAAATGTGGTTAATTTAGTCCAGAAACTGTTTTTTTTTTTTTACTAACAGAATGTAATCACAGGATGTTCATGTACTGACTGTAACCCGTTGGAGTTATTTGAATTAATATTCAATGTTTTATAGACATAAATGTGTCAAGCTAGCTTCAATTATTTCGCCATAGTACTTTGTTACACTTATCATGAAATACCTAAAAAACCACACCACTTATATTATCCAAACTAATTTTGTGTAATCACAAGATGTCCATGTACTGACTGTAACCCGTTGGAGTTATTTGAATTAATATTCAATGTTTTTTAGACATAAATGTGTCAAGCTAGCTTCAATTATTTTGCCATAGTACTTTGTTACACTTATCATGAAATACCTAAAAAAACCACACCACTTATATTATCCAAACTAATTTTGTGTAATCACAAGATGTTCATGTACTGACTTGCTGGCCTGCTGGTCTTCTTTGAATTTTTAGACTTTCTCTTTCCCTTCTCGGGAGCCATGGCTGAGAAGGGTTGAAGCTCGTTAGCTGTCTGCTAACGTGGTCCGACAACGTCCTCTCGTCGAGCCGCTCTCGACGGCTAGCTTGCTAACTTCGTTAGCTAGGTGGCGTGTGACGCAGTTAGCGCCGTCGAGCGAAGCTGCGAACAGAGCAGAAGAAAAAACCTTGAGGTTAAATAAAAGGCACTGGGCTAGCCTTTGCTAACCCAGTTGTATGTAGGAAATTTCTCTGTTGCGCCCAGGGTAGGGAGCGAGCTCACCTCCAGTCGAGTGATGCTGTCACAGAGAGTCCCAAGAAGTTCAGGTGTAAGCGAGGTGAAGGGCAAAAAGAGATGGAAGGCTGGGCGTCAGCCCCTTTTATGCAAAGAGGGTGGGGCCTCATTGCTGACGCTGACGCCCACCTGCCTTATTCAAGGCGTGATTGTATTACTTCAGGTGAACCGCGCGGCGGCGCAATTCCCATAGTCAATGTGTTGCACTGAGTGTACTGACTGACAAGGGAACCTATAACTCCCCCCCACCCCACTCCTTCCTCCCATATGACAGATTAACAAGGTCGGAATAGAAACGGTGAAGTTGACATTAGACATTAACCTCATCTCTCAAAGACTTGTCCGATGCCTGAAACCAGTGATGCTAATATTCGACCTGTTAGTCAATTAAAGTTCGCTGACGTCCGAAGGGACTCCAATGTCTTTGAGTAATCGTCTCAATCGTCTGGCAGCGATTTGTGTAACGATGACGAGACGGAATTGAATTGCTGATGATTCATGCATGACTTTTTTCTTATCCTCGCTTGATACTGACGTGCTGACTTATTGTGAGCAGGCTCTTTTATGTGGGTCTGCAGGGTTTGAACAGAAAATGTTCTGAATCCAAAAATAAAATAAAAAAAAATATTTGGCCACAATGCAGCTTGATTCAGAACAGAAAGGAAAAAAAAATCCTTGTGCGCAGTGAGAACAAGAACATGAGGGCACCGCTGAGGTCATCAGCTGAATTAAACATAAACTTGTGCAATAAAGAAATGTTAGCATTGGATTTATTAAAAGGAAAAACTTCTACGCTGGGATAATGAATAGGCAGCAAAACGTGGTTATGATGTGTAAAGTTGGAAAATAATAATAATAATAAATTCAATTTATACTGCACTTTTCATTAATAAAAATCTCAAAGTACATCATTTGAAGCTATAAAAAGGACTGGGTGAACAAAGATAAAGTTTGTGTAATTCTAAACCAGATGTTGAATCTCAGCAGTAATAGCCTATATGCCACGGACTTCCGTTCCAGCACTTCTGCATTCTTAACCCCTAAGACGCACTTCCGGTTTGCAGTCAACACGGTGTTAGCGATGGCTTTCTTCACGAGATCTCTGCAGGACTTGCCGACAGTCACTAGCTGTGTTTCCATCCATTTTAATTGCGAAATTTAAGCTACCTCGCAAATATGTAAATACAAATTAATGCAGATCAGAAGTGTTTCCATCTACTGGCTTGAAGCGCTTCTTCCAAGCCGCGCACAGCGTCATTACGTCAGACGTCAGCGTCATTACGTCAGACGTCAGCACTGCGCATGTCTACAGTAAACAGGAAGTAGCGGTTGAAAACAGAACCCGGCCACACATCTCGTCAAAATGGAGAGAATATTTCAGGTACGTGTTGCTATCGGGCGAGTTGTATTTATTCTGTCATGCCAACTAGTTTTAGCGATGTTACATGTTGTCCGGAGCGGAAACAGCTGAACGTCACGTGACGTGAATGTTCGCTACGTCAGAAATGAGTCGGAAAATGTGTTTCCATCTGTCGTTTAGCGCATCTCAAATCCCAAAAACCACCTCAAGCGAGCGTATAAACTTTTTAGCGTAATTCAGGAAGTAACCTCGCAATTTGCCGTTTCCATTAAGCTTTTCTGCTGCGCTATTTCAAATTGCGCAGCTAGAAACCTTGATGGAAACACGGCTATTGTTAATAATGTCTACAGAATAATTCAGACCTTTTAAAAAGCGCCCACATCTAAGAAGGATAAAGGATTTAAGCTTTGTGTCCAACTACATAAATAAATATGAAGGTAAGTCGGTATTTGTTTTCAGTTCACCAAACTGCCTCATGTAGGCTAACACAGCTAACATAGTTAGCCTTGCTAATCTGTTGAGTAAACGTGTTTTGTCTGTACAATGTTTTCTTATTAACACAAATGTTAGTTTCAAACAAGGAGGCAGGAGAAGTCACAGTTAGGGCTGAGTGTTTACAGTCCATGAGGAAGAGAACCAGAAGCCCCACTGTTTGAGTCAAAGCCACCTGACAGTTCAGTTTCAAACAAGGAGGCAGGAGATTTAGAGCAGATTTAGAAACAAAAGTTATTTTAATTCAAGTTTGTTTACAAAAGTTGAGCTGAAGTCAAACCTGTTAAATCACTGTTTGTAGCAGGCCTTAATAAGAGATGTTTTCTTTCACTGCACAGGACACGGCAGGTGTTGGTGATGATGAGGGAACCCCTGGTCCAGCCTAGATGTTTGTGAGACGTGGGAAGACACCACCGCTACAGCTCAAACATGAGGGAAGCAGTGAGGAGCTGAGATTGGATCCAAACACCAAATACAAACAAGTTGTTCCACTGAGGCACTGTAATCTGACTGATTACATGTTTTTAAATCTCCAAAAGCAGTCGAGGAAGCTGGGAGTTAGTCAGAAGATGTAATAATAATAATATAATTTAAACAGTGTTTAAATATTGTGCCTCATTTAGCTTGACTCATACGTTTTGTACAGTAATGTAACATCATCATCAAATTTCTTTTTAATAAAATGGCTAAAACTGGACTCTAAGCCTGTCTTAAACCAAAATACAGTACACATTTTTTTTGGGTGATAATACATCAATGAAGACAAAAGTCAGAATGTTTTGAACATTTTATTTTCTTACAAGTAGTAAGTAGTGTGACTGTAGTGTCAGGGTAGTCCTTGAAGTCTGCAGGTAGATTTTTATGTATCTGCTCTTCAGGTAGAGCCGAGTACTGTCAATAAAAAGTTGCTGTGAAAATCCGTCTGACCGTGGACTGATGGACACCGTACGGGTCAGCAAGGTCCCGTTGCTTTGATCCAAGGTCAAGGTCATTTAAGAACAGGAAGAACAACTGGTAATAACTAATAATTAAATCTCAATGTCACTACAGTACTTGTGCAATAACCTGTCACACAACCTGTGTAATGTTGATTATGTGCATACATATATATGCACATAAAGTTTTAAATATATATATATATATATATATATATATATATATAATATATATATATATATATATATATAAATATATACACATATATATAATAATATATTATTATATATACTGTATGTGTATATATTTATATATATATATTTAAAACTTTATGTGCATGTTAGCTTATATTACTAGCTTGAAATACTTGCAGTAGTTCATTCAAATTCATCCTGCTGCATTGTTATATCCGTCTCTCTTCAGGACTTTGTGAATATTATAATTACTTTTTCACTGTGCATGCTTTTAGTATACAGTAGTTTGTTCTTTGATTTTTAGCAAGTCAAATCTGCTCTTCTCATCCTGAGCACTTCATTGTACTGTTAACTCTGTGTTAACCTGTATAAGACAAATAAACACAAGTTGAACTTGATGGGGAGTTCCTCTCAGTTCTTGGTGAACACCGACCATGAATGGCAGAGCAGTCATGGGCCAGAAACCAGAAACACATCAGGAGGTCAGATGATGCAAACCTGGAAAAAAAACAAGTGTTCATATTTACCTACAAGTAAAAAACCAAACGGAGAACTCTTTATGAGAGTTATGCTTTAAAATAAATTAATTACATCTCAGGAAATTAAATGTTTAATTGGAGTGAAACAGTTCTGGTTTCATATTAAAGGAAACAGCAGAGAATATTTCAGAGGTGTAACAGCCCTGAAGTTACTAAGAGTTTACAAACATATTTACAGATTAGAAAACATGTTAAAATCTGAATATTATTTTAAAAGTATGTAGTTACAAACTTTTATTAAATCACTCATCATGACTCCAACATTAAATCTACAAGTGCAGGATGTGGAGTCGAGTCATATTCATGTTTCTTACTGAGCTGCAGCTGCTGTGTTCTCCTCCTCGCTGTCCTCTTTGCTGCTTCTCCCAAAGCCCCGGTCATGGAAGGGATAATTATTCCACTGGAACAATGCAGGTACAGCTCCTTTTTAACCACTGTTTGATGCTGGCTCTTGAATATTCTGAGGTTTAAAACGCCAGCTACAACCGAGTGTTAGCTTTAAGGCTAACTCGGTTAGCCACGAACTCTGGCATTAAAATATAAAAAACTAAGCGCTCTATTGTCCTGCTATTCACTGGACACAACGGCACACAACAAATCTCTCTTGTTGAACCAGTAGCTCGCAGATAATTTAACTTTTGTGTCTTTTATATGGTCTAGTTCTAGAAGCTACCGCTAACAACACCAGCAGTAGATGAGAGCCGGAAGTGAAGCGTACGAGTTACATTTTAACGGAAGTACGTCACCACTACCCGTGGCATATAGCCCATTGTTGAGACATCTCATTCTACACCAGCTCCCCTGTTAGCTCTGTGTACTGTACTTTTCACTCTATAAGTTACACCTTTTTGTGTAAATTTGCAAGTCCTGCGACTTGTACACTGAAGCGTTTAATATACCAGTATGTTTTTACCCCATACTGTATTTATAAGCCAATGTTTGCCGGAGATCTGGCGATTTCATTCATTCTGACATGGAAAATATTGAACACTACCATTTTCAGCCACTAGAGGGCCCTCGAGCCTTATGGCAAGCCAAGTGTCTCATTAATAGGTAAAAGTGGCCATTAATGAGAACTTGGCTTGCCATACCAAGCCTTCGTCTCGTTCTGGAACTCCTGGAACAAACGTCAAATTAGCTACATTTCACCGCCCAGACGAAATGCAGCTGATTTGACCATCAAAGTGCATTTACTAAGGAAAAGTTAAACAGAGACACACCTTTACTATAATTTCGAGCAAACAAATAATTGTTTTTAAGTGTTAATCTTGTTAAATTCTTGTTAAAGCAGCACAACGGTTCAGTGGTTAGCACTGTTGCCTCACAGCAAGAAGGTTCTGGGATCAATCCCCTAGTTGGACCTGGGGTCTTTCTGTGTGGAGTTTGCATGTTCTTCTCGTGCTTGCTTGGGTTTTCTCCGGGTACTCCAATTTCCTCCCACAGACCAAAAAACATGCATGTTAGGCTACCTTCTGGCCCAGGCCTCCTTTGCAGGTTAATTCTCAAGGTTGGCCTGTTAGCTTAGCTCGTAGCCTATCTTCTCAGCTTTAGCTGCTTTTAATGATCCAAAAACACGATTTTGGATGGTTAAAACAGATTTTAAAGAGAATGGGAGGGGTCAGTGAAGAGCACCGAAGTTGAGCCTCTTGTCATCCAGTGTCTTCAGTAGAAAGAGAGAAACAAAGAAACGATAAAGCCGATAAATGAAAATGAGATTGATAATTTTCGTTCCTCATGCGATTGATTGATTTATTGCTTATCGAAACAGGCCTACTCCAGTGCATGCTCCCGTGGCTGTCATTTGGCGGCCAATCGATTTTTGGCACAACACTGGCCACGTTTCCAGGTGGTCATCGATGACGAATAATAGTTGCGACTTATACGATGAAGCAACATATTTGTTTTATCCACTTTATTAGACATATTTGGACTGATCCGACATGTACGGCGGCAAGTACGGTACTGCTTGATAATGTGGGAATCAATATTTTGTTGTTTTGATCTTGTGTTTCCTGCACTCCCCAGTCTTCTCTTCCTTGTTGTCAACTCCTGTTTCACCTGTCCTCAGTTCTAATCACCCCAAGGGTTTGTCATTCCTGTCTCATTAGTCTCTCTTTAAAGTCATCGTCTGTGTTTCTCCTTTGTCTGTGCATTGTGCTTCCCAGCCAATGTTCTGTTCCTCCATTGTTCGTTTCCTCCATTTTGTCCAAATATGTTTTTGCTGCCCCGTCAGCTTTTGTTTTGTTTTTGTTAAATAAATAAGACTTTTATTTTACTTCAGAGCTCCTTGTTTCTGCCTGCACGTGGGTTCAACTCAAACTACAGATGATGTCAGATAAAATGTACCTCTGGGTATGTTTTTTGGGGAAAAAAACAAAACATAAAGCCTGTGGAAATAAAACATGTGGAAACAGATGGAACAGGGGTCTGCAACCTGCAGATCTGGAGCCACATGTGGCTCTTTGGTCTCTTGTTTGCGGCCCTTTGAAGCAAACACACATTTTAATTTTATAAATGTTTAATACCCACAGAGAAAAAGCTAGTTTTAGCAGATTTTTCCCTGTCAATTTTCTGCAAGTGTTTGAATGATAATACTAATACAAGGGGCAAAACATGTGGATTAGATTTAGCTACCGTATTCTTTGGACTATAAGGCACATTAAGTGAAACAAAACAGTCAGATAAGTCAAACTTCGAAATAAAAGAAACTTTGAAATAAGTCAAAAATCCGTTTGAGGTCAGTCAGCACAACCAGAATTAATACATAAGGCGCACCTGATTATAAGGTCCACTGTCGGTTTTTGAGAAAATTAAAGTATTTTAAGTGTGCCTTATAGTCTGAAAAATATGGTACTTCATTTATCTGACTTCCAGTCGGACGGATCACCAGAAATTCTTTGAATACTTTTAGGACAAGTTGCTTAGAAGAAATATGATATGGGGCGGGGCAGCCAACTCAGGACCTGAAGGTCCCGGGTTCGATCCCCAGTCATTGCACATCTCGTGGTGTCTCTGAGCAGCACACCTCATCCTCAGTTGCACCCTGGGCACTTTCAATAGCTACCTACCGCTCCACCTGTGGATGGGTTAAATGCAGAGAGCCTGTTGCGCCATTGTATGGGCACATACAATGATAACACACAACACATTACAGTTTTATTATTATTATTATTATTAATATAAGAACTAGAAAACTAAAACGATTATAAGAAAAGTAAGTTTGTTTTAAAATAAATATTCATTAAGTCGCAATTACATATCCAACATATAAAAAAAAAAAATTACTTCTAAGAGGGAAGCAATTCCACAAACAAATGGAGGATATAGACCTATGGAATCCAGCGCTTTGATTTCTTTTTGCAAAATTCATATGAACTATATATTTTTTTCATTCTTTATATTAATTTTTTGTCCTAAAATGTAAAAATATTAATAAATGTTGTAATTCATTATTGAATTTGAGTTTTAGAATGTCACTCCCACTGGTTGGAAACCCTTACGTGCAACAAACACAAAGTGGCCCATGGGCCTCCAGTTGATAATGACAGTCATAGCAGGTTTTCAGGCTCCGGACACATTTTGTTTAGTAAGTGAATTGTAGAAATGTCTGTTTTGATCAAGAAGGCTGCAGAGCCCTGAGTTAAGAGGGAAGTGGATCCCAGCATGCCCTTACTCTGAGCTGGCAGATGAGCGACAGTCCCTCTGCTGCTGTGGACCGGCTCCTGCAGCTCCAGCTCCATGTAGTTGAGTTGTTTCTTCGACGTGGGGCTGACGGGAATATTCACGTACGTCACACATTCACTCCGGGTTTTTTCAGGAAGTGGAGCCTCTGGAGGGAAAACCATTGAGACCCCTGAAAAACGCAGAAGTAAACTGAAGTCTAAATGTTTCTAGGTCATTCTGTTGTACGTTAAAGTGGCAGTCTGGATATTTGGAAGTGGGGGCTTTGTGGAAAAGTTGTGAGCAATGACTATCTTACCTGTTGTAGATAGGTCTTTGATTGACCTCAGTTTGGAGAAATAGTTTAATTCTGACCACAGAAAAACCACGTGAAATTCTCATGAGGAAATGAACATGTGAAACACATGTTTTGCACATATTTGCTGTTTGATTTTCAGTACATTCTTAACATGTCATGTAATCATAGGTGGACACATGATTTCCCCCAAGTACAAGTGAAAAACATGGTAAATTCATATCTTATTAAGGGCGGATTGATGAGCTGATGCCTAGTCAGAGCGTGCTCTCAACCAAGGTGTTTTTTAATATAATTTCAATTACAAAAATGTTAGTGGTTCATGCTAACTTTATTTTATTTTTTTCCACTTATATCGATTTCACATTTTATGATTATTTCTTCAGAGCTACAATATCCCACCTGAAAATGTACCAGGCTGCACAGCAAGTTCTCTTTTTTTCCCTTTCTTAACTATCATAATATTGTATGTAATTATGTAAAACAGCTACGTAAAGGCACAAAATAGCGTTCGCATAAACAGTTTTGAAATATTTGAGGATGGGGTTATTTTAAGGCAACAACAATCTATTTTGATCTTGCTCAGACTAGCCATGAGCTCATCAATCCACGCAGAATTAAACTCTGTTTGTCCAAACTGGGGTCATTCAAAGGTCTATCTACAACAGGTAAGATAGTTTTGCTTCATAACATTTCAAACCATTTGAAATATCCCTTCACCTCTAGAGTTTTTTTAATCAAAATGTTGTGAATAAACTAAAAGACGGACGTGATTAATCCCGCAGAAAAAGTTGCCTGTGTAGTTGTATCTCTATCATCCATCTTTCATTAAATTAAAAACACGTAAAAAAGCAGGATATCTGTGTTCAGGTTCATTACACTGTGCGTTGCCGAGGACCTCTGTTTTAATTAATGTCATGTTAATGGAACGGTGCGGCTGTAGTCAATTTGTCATCATAATCAAAAGCGAGACTCCCCTCTAGGCTGAGAGGCTCTTGAGACTTCAGCACTTAACGACAGCCTGACGTTAGTTAGATTCATTTAAATACAGACGCCTGACAACACCGTTTCCTGCATCGAAGCTACTAAATGAGCTGTGGTTGCAGTCAAACACCGTTTCCCATTTCACTGACCTGTAGCCCCCGGGGACTTATTACACATAATTAGGAATTCTAACAAACAGCTACTGTCTTTTCAATTACACCATCGAGCTGATTTATCTGCTGCTTGCTTCGTGTTCATGGAGTATTCATTGTCTAATAAAACAAAGGATCAAATGTTCTGGTCTGAACAGAAATTTATTCCCACACTGAATAAGAGCAGCTTGTAATTCATCTAGTCAGAAGGACAAAAATGTGTTAAATAAACCAAATGTTCCCTTGAACAGTTTTAAATGAACAGATTTTCCTGTCAAAAACACAAATTATAGCCTCTTTGTTGCATACGTTCCTTTTTTTTGTGCATTTATGGTGCTTGATGGGCAGCTTTTAAAAGGTAAGTCTACTAATACGAGTTAAAACTCAACATCCAGCCTTTTACCTGAAAATAAAAAAACAAGTCTATAACCACCAAACAAGCCAAATCATAACAACTTTGATGCGTTACGAATATACAGTAATTACATTGTTTCCCCTAGGTTAGGCCTGTCATGATGACAAATTTTGCTGGGCAATTAATTGTCTCAGAAATTATTGCGATAAACGATAATAATTAGAAATTTTACAATAATTAGTAATTATTGTAAAATTTAAGAAAAAATGTTGGTAATTTGTTTAGTGTGTATTACCTTTATTGACCACTGGATGGCAGTATGAGACTGTTTGAACAGAAGGATGGATAGAGAGGGAGCGAGCAGCATGTCTCTTTAAGAAAAATGGGAGGGAGGCCCCTTGACGTGACATGGGCTGTGTCTCTCGTTCCTGTTTTTCGCTTCTCAAAATGGCAGATGCTCGGTGTGGTTTTAGCTCTTTAGCATAGCATTCGTCACAAAGCTTTTAATAAAAATAAAAAATCTGTAAACAAGTTCACAGCTTCTTTTTGCAGAGAAAAACAACGTTCTAGAAGAAGGCACGTGTTTCAACCGTGAATTCTAGAGCTTCGACAAGACAGAGTTTTTTCCAAGGTGAGCCTGTTAGCTTAGCTCGTAGCTTAGCTTCTCAGCTTAGCTGCTTTTAATGATTCAAAAGTGCGATTTTTGGACGGTTAAAACAGTTTGTTTGTTTTTTTAAGAGAAAAGGAAGAGCATGCAGTGTCTTCAGTAGAAAGAGACACGAAGAAACTATAAAGCTGATAAATGAAAATGAGGTAAATAATTTTCATTTATCATGCGATTATTTGATTTATTTGTTTATTGTGACAGGCCTACCCTAGATTGGGGGTGGGGGGAGATGAGGACTGCACGGAGACATGTCTGTGTTGCCCGCTTAGTGCTACGTTGCTCTGCCGGTTTTTATCAGTGTGTGTGTGTGGGGGGTGGGGTCTTGCTATGTTGCTGCCGGTAATTGTTGAATGGGGTGGGGGTGCTGTGGAGCTGTATGTCAGTAGCATTTTTGCTAGCATGTTTGTATTGCGCCCCATGCTACATCAATACCGACAGTTGTCGACAGAATGGGGGTAGGTGGGATGCTCTGTTATGTTGATGGGGTGGGGCGCCCCACTTGTTTAATGGTAGGGGGAAACACTGACTTAATAGAAAAAACTTAACCACTTTGGGCCAAGTATGGAGACCTGTGGGATACCTTGCACAATCCTCAAAATGTCAGATGAACTCGTTTTTAATAGGCTGGAATCTTTCAGTGTAAGCTAAGTACTGTACATGTGACCTGTCGAATGTTACAGTTGTCAAGTTTGTTCACTAGTTTATTATCCACTGTGTTAAGACCATGGTTCTAAAAACAATAAAAGGTGCAATGCTCCCTCCACTTGTCTTTAGGCATCTTCAGAAGACAGTTCTGAAAAATGGTCACACAAACCAGTCCAACTTTAATCTTCTTCTATACATCACAGATGAAGCCGCCACTGCCTGCTCATATAAGAGATTCAAGTGGAACCAAAAGAGTCGTGGAGCCAAACTACTCTGGGTTGAAGGAAGTGTGATGAATTAAACGTGTGTCGGACGTCTCCATCGTGTCAAATGATACAAATTAACTCACTGTAACAATACTGTGTTTCATCAACATTCCCTCGGTAACAAACCTGTTTGTTGTTTAATCCCTAGTGAGGGCAGTCGCAACTAATGTCATCAGTTCATCACATTACTGAGCTGCAGCGCTGCCTGTTTTATATATTTTTTCTTCATAATTAATTTGTTGGCCAGCCCGGCCCAGTTACTACCTCAGTGGTAGTAACAGCTCATCAGATAGGCGACGAGAGCCGCAAGGGCTATGCCGCGATGAGTAGGAAGGCCGCCGCGGTGAGCATGGAAGCCTGGGGCGTGAGCCCGGGTGGAGCCGCCGTGGGTATGCAGATCTTGGTGGTAGTAGCAAATATTCAAACGAGAGCTTTGAAGGCCGAAGTGGAGAAGGGTTCCATGTGAACAGCAGTTGAACATGGGTCAGTCGGTCCTAAGGGATGGGCGAACGCCGCTCAGAAGTGCGGGGCGATGGCCTCCGTCGCCCCCGGCCGATCGAAAGGGAGTCGGGTTCAGATCCCCGGACCCGGAGTGGTGGAGATGGGCGCCGCGAGGCGTCCAACAGTGTTTTCTGAAGGGGTTGGAGTTTTTTATTTTTTATTTTTTGTAAAAATGGTTTGACAGATTGAGGATTCAAAATCAGTAATAAGGATGTTACTCTGGTCTGAAGATAGAGCCAAAGCTCTTGATTTACCAGACCATTTACAAACAGTTCTCAGACACAAGCGACCACAATGAGCTTCCTCCATAAGGTTGTCGGGCTCAGACTTAAAAGAGTAGAGTCGCTGCTCCTTCACGTCAAGTCAGCTGAGGTGGTTCATGCATCTGATTAAAGAGCATATGCGCTTTGTAATTTCTGTACAGACCTTGGAGTGTTTTATAAATTTAAATTTCTCTCTATTCCTCTGTGTTGAAATTCCATTGTCAAGGAAATCTTGTGTTGAGAGAAGATTTCTGAGAGAAGCAGGTGAAACCTTTTCTTTCTCTGACTGTTCCTAAATGGCAGCAAGCAGTGGCCATTACCCACAGCTCAGAAGCATTAGCCCTGGGGGACTTACTTACAATCAGTGGGAGGCCATTAGACGCCGGCCAAATCTCTGTGGCTATAGCCATTGGCAATGTCTAACCTAATTGATCAGACAGCAACCAGACCTTGCAGAAGTGTGGTGTTTTTTTGATGGTAGTCATTATAAACAGTGGGTTCTGGTCTGAAAGACGAGGTGTTCACGCCCATCTAGAAGCAGACCAAGGCTGGTCAGCACA